>CAHIKZ030002263.1:32500-35000 GCA_903632075.3 Acanthosepion pharaonis
CATATATATATATATATATATATATATATATATATATATAAAAAAAAAAGATAGTGACAAATTGGAAAAAGGTTTTGTGGTATGTTTCCTCCTTTAGGACTGGTTTTCTTGATGTTGGTGTTGCCTACACATGTGTATGAATGAGAGATGCTGGTAGTTTCAAAATTTTTTAAAGAAATTTTTTTTGCAATATTACCAAATCCATCTATATTCTTTTTCTTTTTATATCTTTCATCTTCATTATTAAATACCCAACACTGAGATAATAGAAAGTTTGCCAAGAATAGTGAAACATTGTAAGAACCTGGATGTAAATTTACTGATAATGTGGGAATTAGAACACATTCTAGACATTTTTATGTTAGTGAATTAGTTTCTCATTTAATTAAAGCAGCATTTTTTAAACAACCAGTGTTTTGTGTGTTATCTTTTAAAATGTCTCTTTTGTGTTCATTTTTCCAATTTGTCATGCATCTTTTCTTTCAAAACTGTTTCTTGAATATATAAAAATTTATATATTCTTATGTATATATATATATATATATATATATATATATATATATAGAAGGTAAGAATGAGATTAAATAAATGTAAACAGTGCAATTACATAGTGATTTTTACATGTTTTCTGTGTAATATCCTAAATATATATATATATATATATATATATATATATATATATATATATAAATAAAATTTGCCACTTAACTGATTGATGTTGCTTTTCAGCATCTCGATAAGAGTTTTGTAAACAGACACTCCAGAAATCGCTCCATCCACTCATCTGGGGGTATCAGCAATTGACTGTTTATATTTCTTGTTTGCACTTTACATAGGTGCAAGATTGATTTTTTCCTTCATCAAATAAAAAAGAAGATATCAGTGTAATGTTATTTAATATAAGAGAGATTTTCTATGGTCCCAAATTAGAGCCTGTGTTAATGTATATTTCTACAACCAAACCCGGATATAAGAGACTTCTTCTCCTAAAATTCCCGACAACTTTTTATATCCGAATTTTACACTATATATATATATATATATATATATATATATAATTATTTATTTAAAAATATGATTCAATTTTGCTACATAAGAGTTCTCATGTTTCAAAACAAGTATTTTTCTTTTTTATATTTATTTGAATTAAATTGAATTAAAAATTTAAGCTCTGTTCCATCTTCAAATGTATATATATATATATATATAATCTCAGTTTCTGTCACTTTCCCATCACTGTAATGTAGCTTCCCTCTGCCTTTCCTATAAATATTTTCATGGTAATTGTTCTAATGAGATTTCCTTTTTGGTATCTTAACTTCACAAATTTAAGCATAGTACTAGATTGGTATCATAATTTTACTTTTTAAATCATTAGTTGTATTAGTTCTATGCTATATTTTTTCCTCACACTTCTCATTTGAGAAATTCTCTTCTGCCTTCTTGCTCTCCTGTCAACTACGGTCTTCCAAAATTTAAATGGAACATCAATTGTCATCTTCTATCTCTTTAAAATCCTGTTCTTTTATTGTCCTCTCTGTTTCTTTTGCTCTCTGTAACCCCCTTGCATCTTAGTGGCTTTAACAAAGGGGTTGAAATAATTAAAAACAAGAAACAACACTATTTACATTGTTCTGAATGTTGAATTGAACCCTTTAGATAGAAATGGAGATTGACTGTTCAAGTTCCACATGTCATGTCTAATGGATGTCAGTTATCTCCTGTTAATTCCCCTCTCCAAGTTCTCCACTGCCTTAACCAGGCATTGAACTCACACTCTTTGGGTTCTGTCACTGGATCTAACTAATGCCTTTATCTGCTGTGTCATGTGTCTTTGTGGACATTCTAACCACCTAAAGAAGCCAGAGTATACAACGGCCAAAACGTGATAAATATGACAATGAAGATGAGGATAGTACGAACAATGTAAATAGTGTACATAACACTTCATCTCAGAAATATAGACAGATATATATGTGTACATAATTATTTATCAGGAAAGACTACTCCATATTAGGGCTATAGCAGAAAAAAATTTTCTGATGATCACTTCAGGTGGGAAACTGCTTGTCACCATGCAAGGTTTGGTTTTGATTTCCACACTGTTTATATAAATTACTAGCAGTAGAGCCCAGCATTGCTCGGGGATGTAACAGTAAGAGATAGATCAAGTATTGACCATCATAAAGATTGAAAAATAAAATTGACAAAGATTATTGTTTAAGGTTGACGGACACGCATGTCTTAATTTTTTTTTTTTTTTTTTTTTTTTTTGGTCAATTGGTCAAACTCAAACAAAACATTGTTTTCAATCGTTATGAGTCTACCGATTGAATAGAATTTTATTATAAACAATTGTCTTGTAAATGGAATTTTTAAAGCATTCTGAATGTAAAATAAAGAAAAAAAAAGTGTGCAAGACAAAAGAAACACTACCTGCCAAAAAAAAAAATGAAGTTTTGTTGAAATCGGTTGAAAAATGTAGGAAATCCGATCCCAT
>CAHIKZ030002263.1:42500-55000 GCA_903632075.3 Acanthosepion pharaonis
TAAGGGCTACTGCCTGAAAGAGAAAAAAATGAAGTGGTCAAAGATACAAATTCTTTTTAATGACCTCTATATTCCCTGGTATTCAATTTAAAAATGATCTGGATGAAACCAACTTTATTTAATTCGTAAATTGATGGCTTATAAAAAGAAAAAAAAATTAGCAGACACTCCATCAATGTTTAGATTGTCACTGAAATATATTTAAGATCACATTATCATAAACTAAAATATATTCTCTTGAGATGTAAAGAAGGTTATCTTAATCGGCTTTCAGAAAGTCAAAAAAGAGATTGATAAAGACTGAATGTTAGAGAAGATGGTGCTGATGTCAGATAAGCAAATCAGATTTATCTCCCCTGATTTTTTAAAATACATGATAGTTCTAATCACTGATAATTTTTTTAACTCACCCCAAAAAAGTAATTGTTTTGTACTTTAAATAAGAGAAAATTATTATATGTTGTTAAAAAATAAAAGTGAGACATGATTTTTTTTTATTAGAAATTTTATTATAACAAAAAGAAAAAAAGGATTCTCTGATTAAATTTTGCTCTCATCAAAATATCCTCCTTTAGCCTTGATTACTGCAGTACAAATGTTTGCCTTTGTTACAAAAGTTTCTCAAAGTATAAGTTTGATAATTGATTCCATTCTTTTTTCAATGACTCCAAGAGCTGTTCTTCATTTTTTTAAAGGAGAGTTTTCATTCTTCTGCCAACTTCACAGGATAGATGGAGGGAAGCAGCCAGTATGGTTTAAGGGGTGGAGGGAAGCAGCCAGTATGGTTTAAGGGGTGGAGGGAAGCAGCCAGTATGGTTTAAGGGGAGGGAGGGAAGTATGGTTTAAGGGGTGGATGGTTTTATGGGTGGAGGGAAGCAGCCAGTATGATTTAAGGGGTGGAGGGAAGCAGCCAGTATGGTTTAAGGGGTGGAGGGAAGCAGCCAGTATGGTTTAAGGGGTGGAGGGAAGCAGCCAGTATGGTTTAAGGGGTGGAGGGAAGCAGCCAGTATGATTTAAGGGGTGGAGGGAAGCAGCCAGTATGGTTTAAGGGGTGGAGGGAAGCAGCCAGTATGGTTTAAGGGGTGGAGGGAAGCAGTCAGGATGTTTTAAGGGGTGGAGGGAAGCAGTCAGGATGTTTTAAGGGGTGGATGGAAGCAGCCAGGATGGTTTTGAGGGGTGGAGTGAAGCAGCACAAAACATACTTGATGACCTTGAGTAAATGGATGGAAGAACTGGTTTTTTGGAGAAATGACAAAACTTATTAAGAGCTACAAGAGACAGGAAGATGCCCTTAAGGGACATGGCACATAAAAGAAGAAGAAGAATGGTGAAATTAACTGTTTCCCTATAAGGAAACATTTGGCATCTATTAAGCAGACTGTCTGCTTTTGGTTGAAATTTATAAAATCTTTCTCCTAAAACAATTTTTCAGGAAAATAGTTTTCTCAAGCCTAGCCTGTTATCACTCTTTCCAGTATTGATGGGAATTTCCTTCCTAACCTTTTATTTGAAGTCATGTGGAATGTCAACATCTTGATTATGTCATTATTTTCTCTTCTCAAGCCCAGTAGCTGTTATCACTCTTTCCAGTATTGATGGGAGTTTCCTTCCTAACCTTTTATTTGAAGTCATGTGGAATGTCAACATCTTGATTATGTCGTTATTTTCTCTTCTCAAGCCCAGTAACTGTTATCACTCTTTCCAATATTGATGGGAGTTTCCTTCCTAACCTTTTATTTGAAATCATGTGGAATGTCGACATCTGCAAACATGGGCCTTAACAATAAAGCTGAGAGGCACCCAAGAAGAATCCTTCCAGGAATGCATGGAAGTGTGGCAGAGAAGGATGGAAAATGACATTAGATTGGAGAGGGAGTACTTTGAAGTGGAAAGTCTGGTGTGTGGAATTGAAATAAATTTTTTATGATACCAGTCCCATTACATTTCAGACAGATCTCATAACTGCCATTCATTTTAGTTGTTACTGCTGTTGGCAGTCCTCAAGTGATGTGGTTTCTGTTATTTGGTACAGTTCTTTGTGATTCAGTAGCACTAATCCGCAATGTTCAATGAAGGGTAACCTTTGCCAAAACCCTCAGACTTTACTCACTCAAAGCCTTTTTTCACCATTGATCTGAGAAATCGGTTGTATACATCAGTCAGTTTTGATATTTCTGAACAGGTTTGGTGCTATATATGACAACCATACTAAAGTCTTGATCTGATGAGGCTAAAAGTCTTCTTTTTTTTTTGATCTTAGAATGTAGTTGTATAGAGTTGACATTTTAGATATTTCGGACCAGGTTTGTCACCATTCATGACATCTATATGAGAGTGCTAATCTGATGAAGCTATTTAAGTACATAACTTGAGTTTTCAGTTTTTTTATAGCATGTATGAATGTTTATGAAAGGGATGGGGAGATTGTTCAGTGTTCACTGCCATATAAGAGATTAGATATTACATAGCAATTCAGCACTCTTTTCTTTGTTTCTAACAACATTTTCCTATCTCTTAATATTTTGCTTAGTTTATGAAAAGCATAAAGAGATTGTCCAGCATTCACTTCCATATAGAAAATGACACATACAGGGGAAGAAGTCCATGAATGATAAAACATATCAAAAAGTGTTCATCTTCTGGGTGAATGCATGCAAACTTGCATATTAACCCAACCAGTCTCTGCTTTTTGGTGTCTACTGTAAACCAACTGCAATGTTGACCATTTTGTTTTTACTTTTGTGTAAACTGGACCTATGTCTAACTTTCTTGACTTTTGTGTCAAGTGAACCAATATTTATTTTTTGATTCAATTTCAACCAGTCTTACATATTCCTTTGTTTGATGTTTAACATAAACCATAGCTATGTCTACCTATCTAATAGACTTTTAGTCATTTTTGTCCTCTAATACATATTCTAGTTTAAATAACTTAAACAAGAGTTGATATGTCATTAAATTAACCAACCAACAAAAGAATTTAGATTAAATAAAAATCTAATTTCTAAGTATTTAATATTTGCACACAGGTGTGTGTATAGTTTGTATGGAAAAGAAAAATTGTGTTCATCAAAACTTAAGAAGATTGATCATTTATTTTTATCTTATACAATTCAAAGTAAAAAAAAAACAATCTTTCAAAATAAGGAACCAGGTGATAAAAGAAAATTGCGTTTGTGAATTTTTAGTTTAAACTGGAGATTATTTTAAGATTAGAATAAGCCTGTCTGAATTTCTGGGACGTGGAGTTATTTACATTTGGACTATTGTCCTTATATTTGTTGTTTTTATCACAAACTTTCAGCCTTTATAGCTCCCGTTTACTGCAAGTGTCTGTTACCCTGAGTCATCTAAAGGAAATATTGTTTGCTTCACCCCCTATTTAATCTACAGCGTTACATTACTTTTGTTGAGGCATGAAACTGACAGTCAACAATGTTTCCCCAAAATGGTTTTCCTGTTTTTTTACAAGTGGACAGGATCTAGTTAAGAAAAAAAAATGGCAAAAAGCCATTCAAAATATATATATATATATATATATATATATATATATATATATATATAAGACATCACACATTCAGTGCCGGTGTTACTAAAATAGTAGTTGATGTAATATAGTAGTATATTTCATCAACCACTATTTTATTGAAGTATATATAGTATGTTGTATCTACTCAGCACCTGAGGATTGCATTGAGAATAAAACTCTGAATTGTGCTACTGGTGAGGAATACTATCTATATTTATATATATATATATATATATATATATATATACATTAAGAATTAGACAAAGTCCGACAATTTATTGAAGACATTTTTATGTTTAACATTCTTTTTATAGATACAAGTATTTAAGTAAATGGTCTGTTTATATCAGGCCGGTAAAATGTTATTTAATACTGTTTATTATAAACAGAGCATTTACTTAAATACTTGTATCTTTAAAAAGAATGTTTTTTATAAAATATTTTTATATATATATATATATATATATATATATATACACACATTATTATTATTATTATTATTATTATTATTATTATTTAAAAATATTTTTTCATTGCTACACAGAAATTTCAATGTTTTGGAACTAAATTATTGTTCCATTTTCAAGCAATATTCAATAACTTCAGAAAAAATTATTTACTTGTGAAAACGAAGTAGTTTAAGTAGGAGGGGGAATAAGTTTCCAAAATTATTTTTATGGGTGTTGTCTTATTTGACGAATCCAAAGACAGATCTCAGTTAAAGTAGAAAGTGAAAAAATGTAGGTTAGAGGTTAGGTGTGGGTATGTAATTCATGCTTGTCTAGACAAGCCATCTTGTAGTAGACATGTCACCATTGCACCCTGTTAAGAAGATACATTGAAATAATACAGAGGGGAACAATGGGTTAATTTTATAAATTATTTTCTTATTTTTTACACATTAGGACTATCTTAAAGGAGCCTCTACTATAATTAAATCATTTTATTATATATTTAATTATTATGATCTAAAATGCAGTACTTATTATATTCAATGGCACATTAGACATGGCAATGTTAAAATTAAAAATCAAGGAATTAATTAAATATCACATGTATCACTATATGTAATCAAATAATAGATATAAAATTATGTGTATATATATATATATATATATATATATATATATATATATATATATATTAAGTTGAATTGAAAATGACTGACAAGTTGCTATGGTTAAGTTTTTATATAATTCTTAGAAGGAATACTGATAAATATCTTCCCATCAATAAGCATATGCTAAACAGACATGCACACCTGTGCACACACACACACACACACACACACACACATATATATATATATATATATATATATATATATATATATATAACCAAGTTTTTATTGAAGATGACTGACAATTTGTGGTGGCTGAGTTTTTTATATAATTTCTCATATGTTTATAATTTTTTTTCTTTCCAGGATATAAATTATATAAAAATTGTTTGAATGTTTTTCAAGTGGTTTCAGCTATACTTTTAACCATTATCAAGGATGAATTTTATTTTATTTTTAACTGAATATATAGATTGTTTTATATATGTATCAAGAGTTATAGGAATATTTTATTTTCCAAACATGGTCAGCACATTGTCACCATGTTCATAGTTGATATTATTTCTGTTTTATTAATAATGCTTCCATTATTTTTAGCCTTTTTGTATATGTGGATGATGCAATTATATTTGTATTATCAATGAATATATCATGGATTTGAATGAGACCTAATTGAGAAAATAATTATCCGAACATATGAGAAATAATATAAAATCTCAACCACCACACCTTGTCAGTTGTTTTCAATGAAACTTGCATAAAAGAGGGATTAACGCCAAAATACACAATTTATTTATCTCTCTCTCTCTCTCTCTCTCTCTATATATATATATATATATATATATATATATATATATATAAGGAACACCAAAACTCAAGCTACCCCACTACCTAGGTTTTGACGATTAGGTCTCCTCAGGTAGATAGAATGAAAGATTCTAGTTGATTCTGCCACCATTATATGCAAACACCAGAAGTTAGGGGGAAGAAAGGCAGAGAAAAAAAAAATAAAAATAAAAAACATTTTTATCCAGGTTCATACATACACAATAAATATTTACTAAGGTGTCTATATTTGGATAACACCTTTGATCTTGCATTTAGCAGTTTGTCATTGTTTCTTCTTGGCATAGTTTACAGTAGCTTCCTCGGATTCTGCCCAGCTTTACTTTTTTGATGATTTTCAACTTTATATGTGAATCTCGAGGTAGCATGGTACCTTGAGTTTTGGTGTTCTTGATTACATTTTGCTCTACAACTCAAATTTTTGGGAATTTTGTATTGAGTGCTTTTATTTTTTATCGCACCTTTTAAGCATGGCTATTTACAGCCTCGTTTTACAGTATAATTTATGGACTGATAGAGGAGCTTTTTCTTTGGATTTTTTGAGGTAGTTTCTTAATATGTTGATGCATTTTGCAATGGCTATATTAGTATTTGCTATCTAAGCTTGCTATAACTTTGTTTTCCATGTTTATGTTTCATACCCTCTAGAATAAGTCACCAGAATGTTTAATATGTGTTGGGTTGATGATGCCTAAGAATAGAGTTAGGATTTTTGGGGTGCACTGTTGATGGCAGAGCCATTGTGTCTGCCATCAACAGTGGGTATGTTGTGTGTGTGCATTTTCGGTAAGTTGTATAGTGTGGTGTAGTAGGATGGTATTGTATTAGTCTAGTCCAGGATTTGCTTTCTTTTTTTGATAGTTTCTTTGACTGTTCTGTTGAATTTTTGTATGTCTGTCATTGTACACTGATATAACCATTACAAAATGTATCAACATATTAAGAAACTACTTATATATATATATATATATATATATATATATATATATATATATATATATATGATCGAAATAAAGCATAAAATTTATTATTACAAGACATATTAAAACAATATTAACATCGGGTCAAATAAGTTTTCTTTCTTTGCAAACAACGTGAGTGTTTGCTGGGACTCGCTGTCATCTGCCTCTAGTTCCTTCTTGCATAAATACAATATATATATATATATATATATATATATATATATATATATATATATATATATATATATTTTTTTTTTCCACCTATTCTTATTGTACATTTTTCTGTTTTAATTTTGAATCTCCGTGGAAGCCTGAAGAGCGGGGAGCAAAACAGGTTACTTCCCCCCTTGTTGTTGTTGTTTTTTTTATTATTTAATATTGTTTTAATATGTCTTGTAATATTAAATTTTATACTTTTATTTTGATCATTAAATTTTGTACCTACAAAAACATATTTTATATATATATATATATATATATATATATATATATATATATATATACTATTTACATTGCTTGGACTATCATCCTCGTCTTTGTTGCCATATTTATCACAACGTTTTGGCCGTTGTATGCTCTGGCCTTCTTCAGGTGGTTGGGATGTTGAACTGAACCCTTTATTTCGCTCGCTGCGGTAGACTGTTCTAGTTCCACATACCATGTCTAATGGATGTCAGTTATTAGTTATTTCCTGTTAATTCCCTTCTCCAAGTTCTACACAGCGTTAACCAGGTATTGAAAATATAGACAGATTATATATATATATATATATAAAAAAGTTAACATTGAAGTCAACACTCAACAGAAACAATTCGTTGCATGCTTAAACACAATTGTCAGGCCATGATGATTGCATTTAACCATGAAACAGACTGTCACTTCTGAGTGTTAACTTCAAAATCCACTTTTATATTTATATTTGTCCCTGATATTGAGCACTTTAACCCATACATAGAGCAGACACTAAAACTATACTTTATCATATATATGTACATACATATATATATATATATATATATATATATATATAATTCAAGAAAGAAATTTAGATTACCAACACACAAACAGAAAATGTCTCATATCGAGAATATTTAACATTGAACATGAGGAAAAATTAATTATTTTTAATAATAATGGAAATCTCCACTTTTACCTGAAGATGGTAAAAAAAGAGACCAGAAACTCGTGTCGTAAAATTATGTAAAACAAATATAATATTTTTTTCTAAATAAATCCACATTACAACCAAAAACGTTTGTGGCACCTCTCTTCTCTTCTTTTTAATATACATACTTTTCTCTCGTTGGAACCACTATTATTATATTTTTATTTATATATATATATATATATATATATATATATATAATCAATTCACTCTAAGCAAGGCAATAATGCCACTAATACACCAGGGTCTACTGGGAATCAAAAAGAATGAAAAGGCATGAGAAGGAACTAGAAATCCAATCCTAAACATGAAGCAAGAGATAAACCTCTACTCCTGTTCAAAAAAACTGGTAAGGAGTGTGAACTGGACTTTATGGAAACCTATTTACTCCTATTGAGGAGAAAATAAATAATTATCAAAAAACACAATGTTAGAGTTCATGTTGAGAAGTTAGAAGTACAGAGCTGAGGTTGACTTTAGAAGGAACCAGAAAGCCAGTCCTAAACAAGGAGCACGTGATAAATCTCTACTCCCGAAAGGTACCTGCCATAAGTAATTAGTGATGGGAAGCAGTCAGTCGACTGAGATAAAATGAAATATATAGACTGGAGTTCTTTAAGGCATAGGAGAATCATGTTCATCTAAGATGAAAATAATAATGTTTTATTGAATTATGCATTGAATTTATTTCACTCAGTTCCAAATCGACAAGGAATCAGAAATCTCTTACATTTAATAATTACCATTTATAATTTTAGTCTGAAGAGGCCCATCCATGATTTGGATGTATGGGTTGAATTTAATTGCAGAAAAATTTCAAATCCCAACTTGGAAAGAAAAAGAGAAAATACCCTTCTGTTAAAGTTGTTTTGTATTACTTTTATTAGTTTTAGCATTTATAATCTGGACATTTTATATATATATATATATATATATATATATATATTTATTTTATATGCACAGTACTTAGTGAAAATTGCTCAATATCTGTGATAGAGCTAACATATTCAGTTGTATGTATATTAATTTGTAGCCCTGGGTTTCATGCTTTTGCGATCATCAGACAAACTGGTTTATTTTTTTAAAAAGTGGATCTATTTAGATTTATTTGTGATTGATTATTTGTGTGTGGTGGAGGGGGGAATTTTAGTTCATACAAACACACCCATATAAATAATCTGTAATATGTAATAATATGTAATGCTACAGACTTGACACCGAAATAGAATGGCAACTGCGTATATATTTGGATACACAAATGCATAGATGTGTATCTGTGCCTAACCTCAGATTATTTATACGGATGTGTTTGTACAAACTAAAATGCATACACCTCTATGTATGTGTCTATGTATGTGAGAGCATCAGCCCAAGCAAACACAGAAGATAATTCCCCGCCCCCATTACACACAAATAATCAAATACAAATAAGCATAAATAGATCCAATTTTAAAAAATAAACCAGTTTGTCTGATGATCACAAAAAATGAATTTATAGTGTTATAAACTAATATCCATTTAAACTGAAATGATATATATATATATATATATATATATATATATATATATATAAATACATGAATTATTCACACAAAAACTAATGCAAAGGTTAATGATTTAAATGGCGAGACATCCATCATCGCAAACAATTCAAATAATATACAAAAACCTCGAAATCCGTTATGAATGAAATGATCCTTGTTTATATAAATTTCTGCCGTATTAGTTCTTATTTTTACTACAAGCTTTCGTCTGTTCCTACAGACATCTTTAGGTATAGAATAGATGTTGTTCTTTTTTTTTTTTCTCTTAGTAATAAGAGGACAATGAAAATATATATATGTATTTGTTGTATCCAAAAATGCCATTGAAAAATGAGTTATTGTTTTTGGATTTTCAAAGCAACGCTGAGTTTGATTTTAAATTTTTTAAAGGTTTTGCGTTCATATAAAATATGGTGATGAACAAATTTTTTACTGGTCTTTTTTTTCTGTCAAAGTGGCATGAACTATATTGTTCAATAATTACAGTAATGTCGCACTTATTATCCAAAAGTATACTTGGATCAGTTATTTAAATTACAATAAATGCAATCAATTTACAAATACATGAATTATTCACATAAAAACTAATGCAAAGGTTAATGATTTAAATGGCGAGACATCCATCATTGCAAACAATTCAAATAATATACAAAAACCTCTGAATCCGTTATGAATGAAATGATCCCTGTTTATATAAATTTCTGCCGTATTAGTTCTTATTTTTACTACAAGCTTTCGTCTGTTCCTACAGACATCTTCAGGTATAGAATAGATGTTGTTCTTGTTTTTTCTCTTAGTAATATATATATGTGATCATTTCAGCCCAAACAAGGCAATATGCCCGCTAAAGTGTAAGGGTTTACTTAATGTTAGAGAATGTGAGAAAAATATAATATTAAGGAGAGAAGACAATAAAAGAATAAGAATTAAGAAAACAGAAGATAACAATTGAAATTGCATTTAAATTTTTGAAGATCAAATTTGACTGGGAAGCAAGAAGCCAAAAGAGAGTTCCATAAGTGATAAGTACAATAGAAGAAACTGTTAGTATAGAACTTATGTCTATATAGGATACCTATGCAAATGGTTGACAATATCCTGAGCGGTCATTAGAATGTGAAAAAATTATCCATTATGGAACTTTTTGCCTCTATGTTATAATGTTGGGGTCATGTGCACATTAAAGCGTGAAAAACTGCATTTAAAAGCATAATGAATAGATGATAATTATGGTAATGGATAACAATGCACAACTTTGTATAAATACTTATATTAATGAACAATGTATAGTTTTTATTATAAAAAATTTTTGAAGATGATCTTGGAAGAAGATCGAAAGTACTTGGGAAATGAAATTAAAAGAAATTTAAACAGCTAGAGCATATTTCTCTCAACCTTTAACATACATCAAAACATGGAAATTTATTCATGAGTATGAACGGATTTTGTTAAAAATTATCAAACATAATGTTTGTAATTTATTCAATCAGATATATATACATACATATATATATATATATATATATATATATATATATATATATATATATATATATATATTAGAAGAGATTTAGTTAGGTGTTAGGAATTTCAAAATGATTGTGAAAAAAAAAAAAAAAAATCCATGTTGTCCTATCAACTTGAAATTAAAATTTAATCATTCAGAATGCATAAGAAAAATAGTTAATCTTAAGCATAAAATAAATAAAAAAGGGTGTTGCTTTTGGCACACCCTGTTTTTTTCCTTATATATATTATTAGATCACATGAGAAATTGTATAAAAAAACTAAATCAAAGCACCTTGTCTGTTGTATTCAATGAAATATGCATGAAAAAAGGACTGTTGCTAAAATATAAAATATATATATATATATATATATATATATATATATATATATATAATTTTTATTTTGTTTATATATTTATAGATTAAAGTGCTCATTATCAGGGATAGAGCATATGTATATATAAAAGACCCAATCAATTATAAAATATAAAAGTTTAAAAATTGAGTTCAACAAAATTAAATAAAAATTGAAAGCCTATTTCATGTTTAAACACAATCCTCAAGCCATGAAGATTAATATATTAAGCATGAAACAGACTTAAAAAAATTTATATATGAAATAAATATATCAAATAACACATATATACATATATATATATACATATATATATATATATGTGTGTGTGTGTGTGCAAAATGTTAAAGGTTTAAAAAGACTTTGTTTTTAAAAACATGAGAAATCTTATGTAAAAGAAGGAATCATATTTTTTTAAAAAAATAATTATATATATATATATGTGTGTGTGTACAAACATTTAGAGAATTTCTATTTCCCATGAATGAGTGACATCAAAAAGTATTCTATTCACCCCTTCAAGAACAAAATCTACATGAGGGATAAAAAGCAGGATTCCCGTTAAGTTGCTGAACACTTGATTTTTTAGATCTGTCTGTATCATTACAGAAATCAGACTTTAACAAATGTCATCTGTTTTATTTTCATTTATGATTTATTTTTCTCCTGGCTTACATGTCCCACGTTGCTTCAGAATCAACTTAGTAAGTTATTTTTCTGAACGTGATGTCTCGTTGACAAATCCTGTCAAAATAAAATTTTCATTTATAAGTTTTATATATTTACCTTTATGTTAGATTCTCATTCAAATTGATTCACATTCACATAGGCTTGAATTTTCCTTTCCCTCTGCCGGGCACTGATCGCTCATGAGTAGAAACTCTAACTGATGCCAAATCAGTTGAGTTTCAATCCCGAATTGAAGCAATTGGATGTCTAGCTGCACTGATGAGCTGTGATACAGTGAAACAAGCCTGTATGTGGATGACATTTATATTTTGTGTATTTAGGCAGCAATCCTTCTTTCATGCACATTTCATTGAATACGACAGACAAGGTGCTTTGATTTGGTTTTTTATACAATTTCTCATGCGATCTAATAATTTTTTCTTTTCAGATGATAAATTATATAAAAACTGTCTAAATGTTCTTCTTTTCCGAGCACTTTCAGCTATACATTTAGCCAAGGATGAAGTATTTTAACTGTTAAATAAGAAATAGTTTGTTGCATGTATACATTTATATAATGTTTCATTTTTCAAAACACGGTCAAGATATTGTGTCCATGTTCATAGTTGATATTATTGAGTGTTGTTTTTTTTCTTTTTATTAATAAGGCTTCCATTATTTTTAGCCTTATTTTGCATGGAGTTGATTTCTTATGTCTATTTCTTATTTAACAGTTAAAATATTTTATCCTTGAAAATGGCTAAATGTATAGCCGAAAGTGCTTGTTATAAAAGAACATTCAGACAGTTTTTATATAATTTATCGCCTGAAAAGAAAAAAATTATTAGATCACATGAGAAAT
>CAHIKZ030002263.1:60000-90000 GCA_903632075.3 Acanthosepion pharaonis
TGTTGCTTGAAATAATATAATACAGGAAAATTATCAGTGATGATGGTTGGTTGGTCATGAGTCTTAGTCTGTTTAGTGGTAGTATTGTACAAAGTACCATAGGGAAAAGTGACAAAACCAACTAAGAAAAAAGATGACTGTCTGAAAACAAATCAATATCAAATTTTCTCTTCTTGGTTTTTGTTTTATCTCTTTCCAGTGTCCACCATTTGCATTTTTCTTCACTTCTTTCATTTATTTTATTACTATTTTGTCTTCTGTCATTATTATTATTATTATTATAAAGTTTATTCTTACATATATATATATATATAACTTAATGTGTAGATTTTTATATATCTATCTATAATGATTAAAATGTTTTTTATTTTTCAAACATGGTTAACACATTGTGACCATGTTCATAGTTAATTTTGTTGAGTCTTAGCATTTACTTTTTGAATTTTTTTTATCATTTTCATCCAAGCATGGTAATAAAGCTACTAAGATACAAGAGGTTGCTGAGTGTCAGAGAATATGAGAAAAATATACTAGTAAGAAGAGACGATAATAAAAGACCAGGGGTTAAGAAGACAGAAGATAATGACTGATTTAAATTTTTGAAGATAAAAGTTTACAGGGAAGCCAGAAGAGAGTATCACAAGGGAGAAGTGCGTGAAAAGAAACTGTTAGCACAGAACTTATGGTTACATCTACCCATTTCAACTGTAAATTGATGAGACCTTGGCACCAATCTTGTATTGCATTTAAATTCATAAAGTTTAGGTACTGTAGAAGAAATTCAGAACAGTTACCATGAAATTATTTTTTAGAAAAGACACAGGAAAACAATATTACTAGATATTTACTGCCTCCCCACTAAGATAAGTTGTGACAAAAGGTCTTTCTTTAAGGTGGGTACCCGAGCTTGTACGCTCAGGCAAGGAACAAGAATTGCCTGCAGCCCACCGCAATCGTTGGTTGCATTTGCCTCGATGCGAGCACCGATCCTTCTCTCTGATGCAATGAGAGGCCATAGTCTCAGGCAGCTGTTACCCAGGGCTGGTCACCTCTCAGTATAATTTTCTTTAGTTGCAACTCTGTCCTTTGATGGAGTCACCCCACCGAGTGCACTCTGCCCAAAGACAGAGACGCAACTGAGAGATGATAGATAATGCGTTACAAACCACTCAAGAAAGCAGTTTACAAAGTGACTGAAACCAAGATGCCAGATCAGGACTGATGACATTGCAGATTCTTCTTTTGATTTTATCAAGATTCTCTAAATATATAGCAGGAGCAACAGACCATATGTGACAACAATATTCAAAGCAAGGAGAAATGGTAGTCTTATAAATATGTAAGATAGATTCTGGCTAGAAAAATTGTCTCACTTGACATAGTGAATTAACTTACCTGGCTGAAGATTAAGCAATTGATTCAATATACTCTTTCCACCTCATATCAGCAGAAAACATTAGTCTGAGAAGGTGCAATGTGTCACTCACTTGGATGTTAGCATCAGCCATGTTAATGGAGGATAAAAAGGGTTCTCTCAGATGTTTAAATGAGAGCAGTTACATTTTGGCGGTTTTAGGGATTATTAATGCTTTGATTATTTTTAGCCTTTTTTACATGTGGATGAGGTGGATTATAGATGTATTTTCTAAGAGTATTTTTCAGATGGAGTCTGCGGGTTTCCATGTGTATTTAAATGAGTCCTAATTAAGCTATGGTCAGAGAGATGTAAAGTGAGTCTTCTTGATAGGCATGTAGTGATATGTCCAACATAATTATTCATTAATTTGGTTTGATCAGAAATGCAGTTCCTTAAGGGGTATGTGAATTCATAGATAATATTGTTTCTCTGTAAACACACATGGAAACCTACTATACCCTATCTGCAGCATACTCTTAGAAAATACAACTATAATAGCCTCATTCACGTGTAAAAACAAGGCTAAAAATAATGGAAACATTAATAGTAGCAAAGGACTATTGCATTAAAATTTGTTTTTGAGATATTTTCACTTACCAATTTCCTTTCTCTGTCAAGGCTGTTCATATTTCTATGTTCCTTGGTATGGGAGTAATCATTAATGAGGTTTGTATGTTTGGCCATTTAGAATGCGACAGAAAGTGTGAAGAAGGGACTAAGCATAAACTACAAGAAAACAGAACACATTGTCATCAGTAAAAGGATGAGTTCGAAATGCGATTTGCAGATCGGGAACACTAGAATCAAACAGATGCGGAATTTAAATATCTGAGAAGCATTCTGACAGAAGGCAGTAAATGTGACACTGAGATCTGTAGACGTATTGCAATGGCCAAGGAACTGGGCAGAGTTTTGCAAGACAGGATTTCTTTGATAACGAAGAAAAGAATACTGAGCTATTATGTGATATCTGTTCTTCTATACGGCAGCGAATGTTGGATGATTTCCTCAAAGATGAAGAAAAGACTTGAGGCAATGGAGATGTGGTTCTATAGAAGGATGCTAAGGATATCATGGATCAAGTGTGTGAGCAACAATGAGGTCTTAGAGAGTTTACAAACAAGGAGGAGGCATATACTTAACATCAGGGAGAGGCAGCTGAACACATAATGAAGAAAGACGGCCTGGAGAATCTGATACTCTGGGATCAAACAGAGGGAAAGAGAGACAAGGGAAAACAATGCATAACATACCTAGCGGCCTTAAGCAAGTGGATGACAGAACGTGATCTGGGGGAGGTGGCAGAGGGAAGGAACTTGTTGAGAGCAGCAAGGGATAGGGGGAGGTGAAAAGGCATGATTGCCTGTATCTTGAAAGGATACAGTGCATAGAAAGAAGAGTTTGGTCCTAACAGGGTGCCCCATAAAAAATTCACCAGTAAATATCCCATGTTTTTACAGCTTGTTAACTATTTGTGGGTTATTTAAAGCCAATAAAATATTTTGCATTCAAAGAATAATTCTTTTTTTTGTGAGTTAATATTACATGAACAACTTTTGGGGGAATAGCAATGGTCTTTTCCCAGATACAAATTTTACTGTTTAACCCATAGGTGAGGGAGAGGTATTTATATCTTTCCCAAGAGTATCTGTGCATAAGTGAATGTAATATGACTGAAATTTGAACTTGCCTTTCTAATTTCTCAATTCAAATTGCTAGCCATTACATCACCTGCACGTCCCAAACAAGTGTTGACATGTGGAAAAATCAACCAGCCTAACCTGAAATCATTAGCAATACATTTCCAAAGTGAAATCATCGCCAAGTCTCTCAGTGTTGTGTAATGTTTAATGCGGCTTGTCTGGTTGACCATTACTACTGAGTAGTGAGTTTGATCCCCACAGAGTGCCCTATACAAAATTTAACATTAAATAACCCAACAAAGGTTTACATGTTTTAAAACCAATGAGCCTAACCTGATATTTACTTAGTAGGGGTCTAGCACAAGGTTTAGAACTATGTGGTGCCCAGTCAGTCAGTCAGTCGGTCGGTCAGTTATGTGCCATGTGTGATACATGCTTAGTCGATCATGTATCTTTCATCCAAGACTATAGAACCTGGTCTGTCTTGCTATTTACCTATACATGGGGGGGGGAGAAGAAGAGAATTCATACCTTTCCCAAGGGTATTGACACATAAGTGAATGTAATGGATTTGACTGGAATTAGAACTCAGCTCTCCAATTCCTCAATCCGAGCCACTATCTATTACTCCACCATGCTCAGTAAGAATTAAAATCACTGTATAAATAAATGGTTTATCAGACAAGTTTTTTAATGTTCTAAGGAAGGTGCCTGAAGAGATATTTTCTTACGTCAGCTAGACAACATAGTTGCATACCTGAGTTTAGTCTGGAACAAGGTTATGATAGTGAAAGACGCTGCAATCTTTGAAATTTTATTTCTTTCAGTCTTTTATTCTTTGCTGTGATTTTCTTTGGTCAATTCATTGGCAGCAAGGGGGAGAAAGAAAGATTGACAGATAGACACGGACAATTATGGCGTGAAGCGGACAGAGAGGGGAGAGAACAGAAGATGCTGTCCCTCTACTTCTCTGTCCATCTTCCTTTCTCTCTCTTCACTACCTATCTTTCTTTCTTTCCCTTGCTCTCACTCTCTCTCTCTATCTACCCATCTTCCTTTCTCTCTCTTCAATGTTCCTCTCACTCACCACTCATCTTGCTTTCTCTCCCTTCACTACCTTTCTTTCTTTCTTCCCATTGCTCTCACTCTCTCTCTCACTCTCTCTATCTACCTATCTTCCTTTCTCTCTCTTCAATGTTCTTCTCACTCACCACTCATCTTGCTTTCTCTCCTTTTAATGCCCCTTGCCCATCTTGTTTTCTCTCCCTTCACTACCTTTCTTTCTTTCTTTCTTTCTTTCTTTCTTTCTTTCCCTTGCTCTCTCTCTCTACCCATCTTCCTTTCTCTCTCTTCAATGTTCTTCTCACCACTCATCTTGCTTTCTCTCCTTTTACTGCCTCTTGCCCATCTTGTTTTCTCTCCCTTCACTACCTTTCTTTCTTTCTTTCTTTCCCTTGCTCTCTCTCTCTCTCTCTCTATCTACCCATCTTCCTTTCTCTCTCTTCAATGTTCCTCTCACTCACCACTCATCTTGCTTTCTCTCCCTTCACTACCTTTCTTTCTTTCTTTCTTTCCCTTGCTCTCTCTCTCTCTCTCTCCACCCATCTTCCTTTCTCTCTCTTCAATGTTCTTCTCACCACTCATCTTGCTTTCTCTCCTTTTACTGCCCCTTGCTCATCTTGTTTTCTCTCCCTTCACTACATTTCTTTCTTTCTTTCTTTTTCCCTTGCTCTCTCTCTCTCTCTCTATCTACCCATCTTCCTTTCTCTCTCTTCAATGTTCCTCTCTCTCAAAACTCATCTCAAATTTTCTCTCCCTTCACTTTTTTTTTCTTTCTTTCTTCCCATTGCTCTCTCTCTCTCTCTCTGAAACCTATCTTCCTTTCTCTCTCTTCAATGTTCTTCTCACTCACCACTCATCTTGCTTTCTCTCCTTTTAATGCCCCTTGCCCATCTTGTTTTCTCTCCCTTCACTACCTTTCTTTTCTTTCTTTTCTTTTATTTGTTCTCTCTCTCTACCCATCTTCCCTTTTCTCTTCAATGTTCTTCTCTCATCTTTTTTCTCTCCTTTTACTGCCCCTTGCCCATCTTGTTTTCTCTCCCTTCACTACCTTTCTTTCTTTCTTTCTTTCTTTCTTTCTTACTTTCCCTTGCTCTCTCTCTCTCTCTATCTACCATCTTCCTTTCTCTCTCTTCAATGTTCCTCTCACTCACCACTCATCTTGCTTTCTCTCTTTTTACTGCCTCTTGCCCATCTTGTTTTCTCTCCCCTCACTGCTCATCTTTCTTTCTCACATTTGCTGTCTCTATCACTCTACCCAACTTCCTTCCTTTCTCCCCACTGTCCATCTCTCTTTCCTCTCACAGCACACTTTTATTTCTCTCCACATGCTGTACTTGCTTCTGTCATTCTTCCTTTCTCTCCCCTTACTCTCCATTTTTCTTCCTCTCTCCTTGCTGTTCCACTCCCTCTCTGCCCGTCTTGTTTTCTCTCCCTTCACTACCTATCTTTCTTTCTTTCTTTCTTTCCCTTGCTCTCACTCACTCTCTCTCTCTATCTATCTACCCATCTTTCTTTCTCTCTCATTGTTGCCAGACTTCTTTTCTCTCCCCTCACTCTCCCTCTCCCTCACAGAACATTTTAATTTCTCTCCACATGCTGTTCCTCTCTTTCTCTGCCTATCTTTATTTCTTTCTCCTCAATGCCCTCTCTCTTGCTGTCCATCTTCCTTTCTCTCCTCTTGCTGTCTCTGTCCTTCTCTGTCTATCTTTCTCCATTTTAATAGAGAGATAACCACTTACTTTCAGATAACAATAAATGACTAATAACATTAAGCAAAGAATATAAAAACTGTGACATTTATAAACAAGTTTTCATTATCAACCTTTTGCAGCTTATTCAAAGCCATAAAAAAATTGAAAACTTTTTTTTAAGATAATAATGATTCACTGATACAAGTCTTACTAATTAATCCATAGCTGGGGAAAAAATGTGGATTCATACCTCTCTCATGGGTATTATCATGTAAGTGAATATAACAAACCTAACTGGAATTGGAACTCTCAAATTAACAATTCTATGCCATTATCCATGACACCACCCACAAATCCAACCTTACAGCTCCTATTATTCTGAAGTGGTCACCCATATAAGTACTGAGCAGAGTCAACGTTGCTTAACTTTGGTGATCATATGAGAACCAAGAACTAGTGTTTGAATGTGATATGGGCATAAGCCTTTGGTTATTGTGGAAAGAATTCTAAAAAAATAAAGTGTCTTGTATTTTTTTTTATCAATGTCAACATTGATATAGGCGTGGCAAGAATTGAAAATGAAAACAAGCTCTCATATCCAGGAATAGTAACATATTATATATATATATATATATATATATATGTGTGTGTGTGTGAGTGATATATACAGGGTGATTGAAAAGTAACACCCTATTTTATGTATGAGTGGCCTGACTTAACAACCTGTGACTCTTTTCTTTGGAATTGGTTAAAGAAGCAAGTCTACTGTACCAAACCAAGAGTTTGAAAGAACTTCAAGAGTGAATACAAGAAGTTATATCTTCCATACCACAAGAGTTCCTAGGGAAATCAGTTGACATGATTCCTAGGCAGCTTGAGAAGCTGGTAGCCAAATCTGTTGACCATAATGAATTTTAAATAAAACCTCATGCTAAATGCTTTCCTCTCAATATCCATTTCTTGTAAAAATTATAGTTAATAAATAAATTATAAGTATTTTAAAATGGGCAGTTACTTTTCAATCTCCCTGTTTATGCATATATATATATATATATATATTCTACTTCAAACATTAAGTGGATACCAGTATTTGAATTACATACCCTGTTTTTTTTCTTTATTTTAAACTGTGTATATTTTTAAAAAAACAGGTTGCTTATTTCAAACATGGTTATCCATTAAAAACATTTGAAGTAATAAAAATGTTTGATTAAAAATTAATTTATTAATTCTTAAAATATATATTCATATATATATATACATACAAAAGTAAGAGTGTGTGTATGTGTGTGTATAAGACAGAGTACTAGACTGGTGTCGAGATCTCATCCAATTGACAGTTGAGGCTGGCTAAATGTAGCTGTAAAATCTATGCTAAGAATTTCTTTTCTTGCACTTCTCACTTGTGGAACTCCCTCCAGCTCCATGCTTTCCAGCCAAGTTTAATCTTCAAAAATTTAAATGCAATATCAATCACTACTATCCTCCTGATTACTCTTTTCTCTTCCCACTCATTGTTTCTGTTCCTAATTCTTTTACACCCTCTAACCCCTTGTGTCTTAGTGGCTTTACTGCCTTACATGGGATGATGCCAATTAAAAAAAAAATGTATGTATGTATGTGTGTGTGTGTAAAATAGACAAAGAGAGGGTGGATGCAAAAGAGAGACAAAAGAGAGGGTGTGCCTGTGTATCAAAAAAAGTGGAAGTGTGTATAAATGTGTGTTTGTGTGATAGAAAGAATATGAGTGTATAGATGGATCTTTTCATCTGCTCTGTGATATATATATATAGACACAAAGACATATTATGAGGTTTAAAATTTTAAGATCAGTCATAATTATTCAACAAATAGTTTGAACTAAGACTGTTTGGATTAATTGGGGGATCATTGGTAATAAGTGGCCAGCCAGGAGTCCTGACTTCTCAACTTTTGTAGATTAACTGGTCATTGTCAGTTTTTATTGTCATCTTGTTTTTCTTTACTCTGACCTGGAATCTTTTAATCATTTCACCCCAAGCAAGACAATAAAGCCATTAGGATGCAAGGGGTTATTGAGTATTAGAGAATATGAGAAAAACTGTTATTAGGGAGAGAGGAAAACAGAAGAACTGGAATTAAGAAGACAGAAGATAAGGACTGACATTAGCATAGAACTTACGGTTACATCTAGCCATTTCAATTGTAAATTTGATGAAAGCTGTGCTTAAATTCATAAAGTCATAAGTGCCATAATGAAAAGTTTATCTGAACAATTACGATGAATGAATTTATAGAAAAGGCGCAGGGAAGCTACGCTATGGCGGTGATAAATTGGAATGAAATTTGCCTTATCATTTGCCCTGATTCCATCATAAAAATTCAGAATGTAAAACTTACAAGCATGAGAAAAATTACCATGAAAGTATTTATAGAAAAGGCATAGGGAATCTACATTATGGTGGTGAGAAATTGAGATGAAATTTGACTTATCATATACCCTGAATCCAAGAAATTAAACATGGAATAGGCTGCCCTAGGGATAGTTTTCACCATGTGAGAATTGACTTAAAATCTCTTGTTAACTGGGGCAAAGAATGGCTTGTTAATTTTAATGCGTCCAAAATAAAACTGCTCTCTATTAATCATCTGAGAGACCCCTTTCTGCTTTCCATCAGCATGGCTTATGCTAATCTCCAGGAGAGCTACACAATATGCCTTCTCGGGTTCACATGAAGTGGAAAGATTTTATTTAACCAATTGTTAGGTCTTTTGCTAGATAAGTTGATTCACTGTGTCATGATAGACAATTGTTTTCTTCAGAATCTATCTTTGAACATATTTATAAGTCTACCATTCATGCATGCTTCAAATATTGCTGCTACATATGGTCTGGTGCTCCTGCTATATATTTAAAGATTCTTGATAAAACCCTATGAAGAATCATGAACTGGCATCTTGGCTTCAGTCATTTCCCATCACCATTATGTAGCTTCTCTGTAAATATATATTTCTATAAGTACCTTCATGATAAATGTTCTGATGAACATTTCGCTATGATACTTAGATTTTATGAATTTAAATGCAGTACTAGATTGGAAACTAGGTCCCATCATTTTACACCTGAAATAGCTAGATGTAACTGTAAGTTCTTTGCTAACAGTTTCTTCTCTTGCACTTCTCTCTTGTGGAAATCTCTTCCGGTTTCTTGCTTTCCAGCCAATTTTGATCTTCAAAGGTTTAAATGCAATGTCCATCATTAAGTTAATTGATATCTACTGTCTTCTTGATTCCTCTTCTTTTATTCTTTTTATTCTTTCACAACCAGTAACCTGCTTGTGTCTTAGTGGCTTTATTGCTTTGCTAAGGTGAAATGATTAAAAGTTTTTTTGCCCTATGACCATCTTCAGGTTTTTGTTGATCCAGTTAACCTTCAAGAAATTTTAAACTGGACTCTTTTTTTAATCTACAGAAATAGATTGTTCTTGTTTTGCCATCCATGGGATTTTCTCACCTTTTTTTTTTTACTATTCAGTTATTGCTCCCATTTTTTTTTCTGCTGACTCTAACTGTGCACTACCCAGCCCTGGGATTGAACTTACTAAATCATGAACCAATATTTTAATGTCTTTTTTATATCTTTTCTTATTATGTGCCATGTTTCTTCAGGGCATAGGCAATCATAGCCCTCCACTTCCTGCTATCCTTTGTAGCTCTCAATAAGTTCTCTCCCTTTGCTACTTCCTCCAGACAATGTTCTGACAACCACTTGCTTAAGCCTGCTAGGTATGTCATGCATTGTTTCCCTTGTCTTTCTTTCTATCTATTCGACCTGTCTCTTCCTGATGCTAAGTATAAGCTTCATATTTGTTTGCATCCTCACCGAAACCTCATCATTGCTCACACGCTCATCCATGATATCCTTAGTATCCGTATGTAGAACTATACCTCAGTTGCACAGAGTCTCTTCTTCATCTTTAAGAAGACTGTCCAACATTGGCTGCCATAAAGGAGGACAGATATCACGTAGCAGCTCAGCACTCTTTTCTTTGTTACCAAAAAATCCTCCAGTCTTGTAATACTCTGCCTAGCTTTTGGAATGTCAAAATTTGAGCGAAAAAAAGATTTAAAAATCATTTAAAATAACTTGTATGCCTCATTACTAGCAAAATGTTGGTCTCATCTGAAAGATAATAGCTTATAGCTAATATTGCTATGAAAAGAAAAATAAATTTTCCTATATACATAACATGTTTAAACATTTTAAAAATATCCTTACATTTACTCTTCACTCGTACAAATGCCATTATGGATGAAGAATGTAAAAAACAAATTCAAAAACCTCTTAAAAATCCAATATTTGTCTGAGAGATGTGTTTCAAAGTACATTAGTAAATTTAATCTTTATTTAACTGGATTTTGTAATAGTAATGTTTACCCTTTGCTTAAAACAATGTTTATTTACGCCAGGGAGGAGCTAACCACAGCTTGAAAGCCAATTGTGGCTCTTTGGCCTTTAATATGTGGCTCACAGATATATGTTGTCTGATTTCCTTTTTTTATCACAGTTAATATAAAAATTAAAGAAATTTCAAACTTTATAATTACCTACTGGGTATGAATTGAGACCCCATTGGATTAAAACATAAGATTAATGTCCATGCTTAGTAAACAGTTTAAAAAACTGCAAACATGAATAAATATTCAGTATCTGTCTATATTTCTGAGATGAGGTATTATGTATATTATTTACATTTTTCGGACTATTGTCCTCATCTTTGTTGCCATATTTATTACAAAGTTTTGGCTGTTGTACACTTCGGCTTTCTTCAGGTGGTTGGAATGTTGAACTGAACCCTTTATTTCGCTCACTGGGGTAGACTGTCCTCAATGAATAAAGGCGTTGGTTAGATCCAGTGACAGGACCCAAAGAGTGTGAGTTCAATACCCGGTTAAGGCAGTGAAGGCAATATGAACTCTGGTAAAAACATGTATGATAACAGCAAAAATTGCAATATGAGCACTGGTAAAAAATGGTATGCTGAAGACATTAGTTTTATGATACCCCAACATATATATACATTGAATTCATTCACAGATGTCCTCAAGGACACATGGCACAGTGGATAAAGGTGTTAGTTAGATCCAGTGACAGGACCCAAAGAGTTGTGAGTTCAATACCTGATTAAGGCAGTTGAGAACTTTCAGAGGGAAATTAACAGGTGATAACTGACAACTGGCATCCATTAAAACATGGCACGAGGAACTAGAACAGTCTACCCCAGTGAGTGAAATAAAGGGTTCAGTTCGACATTCCAACCACCTGAAGAAGGCTGGAGTGTACAACGGCCGAAAAGTTGTAATAAATATGGAGACAATGATAAGGACAATAGTCCGAATAATGTAAATAATGAATAAATATTATTGCATGCATGTATTTCTTAATATTTATGAAAAAGATTTTGTAAGAAAATGTGTCAGTAACAAAAACGTTTATGTAAATGTCTTGTAGTTTCTCAATCATCTGAGCTTTATCATACATGACTTTTATATTAAGGAAGTTTGGCCAGCTCTGCCCTATAGGCAGGTGCTAGTAATTGCAAAGAACTTTATCAAATAACAAAAAACCACATAGCTTGAAGACTTGCAACAGCTAAAATGGATAACTAGAATTGGAAATAATGAATTAATCAAGATGCTGACAATCTACATGACTTCAAATAAAAGGTTAAGAAGGAAACTTCTATCAATACTGGAAAGAGTGATAACAGCCCCCAGAATTGAGAAACCTATTTACTTGAAAAATTGTTTTAAGAGAAAGATTTTATAAAGTTCAACTGAAAGGAATACTGGCTGCTCACTCAATGAATGCCAAATGTTACCTTGTAGGGAAATGACGAATAAATGCCATAAAGTGTGTTTCATTAAGACAGATCAAAGTCAGTATTAAATAAAACAGTGTTATTGGTGAAAATTTATTTATTTCTCTATTGGATCATGTTATTTAATTCATAGCAATTATGTATGAAAAATAATATTGCCCAAATTTACGTCCAGGCTTTGGTAGCATACCTCCATTCGATGGTCAAAATTTTTGATGACGTCCCTGCATAGTTGCTCCTCGATCTTACCAATATACCTTATTATCTCATCCTTCAGCTGTTGAATTGTTGCTGGCTTGTTGGCATAGACCTTAGTTTTGAGATGACTCCAAAGGAAGTAATCTAAAAGCATCAAGTCGCATAATGGTGGTGGCCAATTGACTTCGCTGTTTTGAGTGATGATCCGACCTGGGAACTTCTCATTGCATTTCTGTTTGAACGTCCATTTTTGTAATAGGCTTTGATAACTTTAACACGTTGTTTGATTGTTAATCTTTCCATGGTTGAAATTGCTAAAGACTTAAGTTGTTAAATCTGGGCTTGAGAAGAGAAAATAATGACATAGTCAAGAAGTTGAAATTCCATACGACTTCAAATAAAAGGTGAGAAAGGAAACTTCCATCAATACTGGAAAGAGTGATAACAGGTACTTGGCTTGAGAAGAGCAAATAATGACATAATCAAGATGATAACATTTCACACGGCTTCAAATAAAAGGTTAGGAAGGAAGCTCCTGTCAGTTCTAGAAATAGCTAATTAAAGAAGTTAGTGAATTTGAAAAGCCTATTTTCCTGAAAAAACTGTTTTAGGAGAAAGATTTTATGAATCTCAACTGAAAGTAAAGTGGTTCAGTCAGTGAATGCCGACCATTTCCTGGATGGAAATATCTAATCTGACAATTACCTTTACTAACTTGTCTAAAAGTTATTTTTTGTTTTCTTTGTTTATGTTTCTCTTAGTAAATTTATACAAATCTGAAAATGAAATATTTTCTTAATTGATTGAAAGTGACAATACAGGTTGACTCAACGTTCCTTGACTAGCTCAAAATTACCAGTATCAGTCAAATGAACTCAGTTGATTGTATTTACTTTAGAACAGTAGAAACATAGGCAAGGCTGACTCATCACCATCATTTATGGTCCGTGTCACTTCAGGATATGGCAAATCACAGCTCTCCACAACATCCTGTTACATGTATATCTAAGCAGTGTCAGACTCCTTACGATCCCTCTTTGTTTCTGCTTTGTCATCTATTAACTAGTTCTTTATGGTCTGTATTACTTCAGGAGATGGAGGATCATGGCTCTCCACAACTTCCAGTTACATGTATATCTAAGCAATGTCAGACTCTTTACAATCACTCTTTGTTTCTGCTTTGTCATCCATTAACCACTTCTTTGTGGTCTGTGTTACTTCAGGGGATGGAGGATTACAGCTCTCCACAACTTCCTGTTGCTTGTATCAATAAGCAATGTTCACTTACCATCCCTCTTTATTCCAGCTCTGTTATCCACTCACACAAACTCATCAGACAAGTTAATTACGGTTTCCTTCTTCCTCTCCTTCTCTCAATATGTATTGTGGGTATTATGTTTTCCAAGCCATCTTTCCTCATAATGTGATCCAAAAATTTCAACTGTCTTTTTCTGATTTTAACTTTCTAGTTTCTGTTTTCTTTAGAACTTCCTTGTTATGGATGTGCTGAGTACATAGATGTAAATGTATTTTATTGGGAAAAATTAATGACAAAATAGAAAAAAGTGGGATGATTCATTCTTTTGGACTTCATTGAACTAAAGTGATACTGATATTGATGTAAATGCACATATGCATGAAGGAGAGGAGACCCTGAAATTTTAAACTTTGAAATTGTTTCTGTTTTTTTTTCAAATATGTCTTTAAGTATAGCAATTTCATTTAGTTTCTTTTTGTTTCTAATTTTATTTTCACTTTTCTTATGAAATATCCCCTATCGTGATTCTTCCAAGAACGACAAAATGTTGCAAGAACCTGGACACAAATTTACTGTGGATGATCTCGTGATTAAATCACTTTCTAAACACATTTGTTTTAGTAAATTCATTTCTCTTTTAATTAGATTAGTGTTATACTGTACCTATGGGCGATAATGGGTATGTCCTCATTCCTATAAATACTGTGGTATATACTGTATGTTGTGTTCAACTTGGGATTCACTTGCGACTCACCTTGATTCACTTCTAGCTCACCACAAGCAGTCGATTACTTACTATGAGCCACTGATGAATCTTGTATGTTGTTTTTGTTTTAAATATTATTGTTCCATCTCCAACCTTCGTTTTGGTTATTCTTGTTCAGTAACCTTTTCCTAGGTTACAACAAGTAAAAATAATTTAATGATCAAAGTGCAATACATCAGCCATATTGAATGATATTTATTGCTTGGCATTTGTCGACAAATTCATGAAACATTATCTGCATCAGCAGTATGAGTGGGAGGGGGGACTACAAAAGAAATGTCCCAATCTGTATAAATACAGTGGAATATACTGTATATTTGGATTCATTTAGGATTTACTTGCGATTCACTTCTAGCTTATCACTAGCATTTGATTACTACATGCTACTGGCGAATCTTGTATGTTGTTCTTGATACCCCACAATAAACTCGGCCTTGTGCCACATCCAACCGGGTAGGGCAGTCAGTGAATATCTTCCACTTGGGATTCATTTGATTACCCTCATCACAAGCAATTGATTATAAATCTGTTGGTGAATCTTGTATGTTGTTCTTGATACCCCACAATAAACTCGGCCTTGTGCCACATCCAACCGGGTAGGGCAGTCAGTGAATATCTTCCACTTGGGATTCACCTTGATTCACTTCGAGCTCACCACAAGCAATTGATTACTTACTATGATCTGTTGGTGAATCTTGTATGTTGTTCTTGATTTTTGGCCTTGTGCCACATCCAACCGGGTTTGCAGTCAGTGAATATCTTCCACTTTGGGCCTTGATTCACTTCAAGTTCAACAAGCAATTGATTACTTACTATGATCTGTTGGTGAACACAATATGTTGAATACCAAACAATAAACTCGGAATTGTGGAACATCCAAACAGGTAGGGCAGTCAGTCTTCCACTTGGATCCAATTGATTCACTTCAAGTTCACCACAAGCAATTGATTACTTACTATGATCTGTTGGTGAATCTTGTATGTCATTTCTGTTATAAATATTATCGTTCCATTTCCAACCTTTGTTTTGGTTATTCTTAATCAGTAACCTTTTCCTAGGTTACAACAATTAGCATTTTTTAAGTCAAAATTGTGGTCGTCCTCATTATGGTGAGCAACTAATGCAAAAGTCTTCAAGTGATGTTATTTGGCACAGTTCTTTGTTTATGTTTCCGCAACTCCAGTCCATGAGGTTCAAAAAAGAATACTCCTGAGATCAACACGTTTTACTCTCATGGTTCTTAGCAAGAGCGACAACCAAAGACACAACTTTTGGGAAGTGTTGTAAAAGTCAATGGAAAATGTGTCCCCGGAATCTGAAGGCATACAGGAATAGCACAATTTCTGGCTTTCTATTTTAGTTTTATTGACAAGGGAAATTATTCCTTGAAATGATGTAGCCTGATGCATCCCAAAGTTACTAATTAGTCATTTAGACACAAATCAGGAATGAAAGATGCCTATATCATTGGGAAAATTTAAATCATCTCCAATGAAATGTCAAAAGATGAGGCACAGTGTTTATAGTTTAAATCTCTGCCTCCATAAACTGTGTCCTTACAGGAGCAGGGTGATTATGCCTCTCCACAGCTTCAGACCTTTTATTATTCTTTTACCCTTTACCTATTTGTTTTTGAGTAAATGCATGGTAGAACAGATACATCAAGAAGGTTTCTGCAAAGTCCCCTGCTTTTATGCCTTCAATATCGCCTGTGAGTGTTCAATTCTCCTGGATTTCTTTCTTTATTACATATGCCCAAAATTTAATTAGTCCCCCTCTGTAGTTCTTAGACACCTTAAAATTTTTTACTTTCTCACATACAGAATCCATTTATTCCCAACATCCATTGATAGAAGCATATCTCTTTTGCTTCATCTTTTTCCAGGATTTACTGCTATGTAGGAGATTAGATATTACATAGCAGTTCAGCACTCCTTTCCTTGTTTCTTAGGACATTTTCCTATCTGTTAATACTTTGCTTAGTTTATGAAATGTGTGAGGAGATTGTCCAGCATTTACTGCCATAAAGGAGATTACATAGAAACAAATAAAAGAATGCTGAACTGCTAACAATATTTTCCTATCTCTTAATACTTTGCTTAGTTTATGAAAGGCATGAGGAGATTGTCCAACATTCACTGCCATATAGCAGATTAGATATTACATAGCAATTCAGCACTCTTTTCTTTGTTTCTAACAACATTTTCCTATCTCTTAATATTTTGCTTAGTTTATGAAAAGCATAAAGAGATTGTCCAACATTCACTTCCATATAGGGAATGACACATACAAGAGGAAGAAGACCATGAATGATAAAACATATCAAAAAGTGTCCATCTTCTGGGTGAATGCATGCAAACTTGCATATTAACCCAGCCAGTCTCTGCTTTTTGGTGTCTACTGTAAACCAACTGCAATGTTGACCATTTTGTTTTTACTTTTGTGTAAACTGGACCTATGTCTAACTTTCTTGACTTTTGTGTCAAGTGAACCAATATTTATTTTTTGATTCAATTTCAACCAGTCTTACATATTCCTTTGTTTGATGTTTAACATAAACCATAGCTATGTCTACCTATCTAATAGATTTTTTAGTCATTTTGTCCTCTAATACATATTCTAGTTTAAATAACTTAAACAAGAGTTGATATGTCATTAAATTAACCAACCAACAAAAGAATTTAGATTAAATAAAAATCTAATTTCTAAGTATTTAATATTTGCACACAGGTGTGTGTATAGTTTGTATGGAAAAGAAAAATTGTGTTCATCAAAACTTAAGAAGATTGATCATTTATTTTTATCTTATACAATTCAAAAGAATCAACAGCATTAACAAAATTCGTTAAAGAAGAAAACCAGTGAATTTTTTTTATCTAGTTTGGCATAAGGCTACAAGTGTGGAGCACTATGTTAATGATTGCATAAAATGAATAAACTGAATCGTTCTAGTCTTGTCAGTTACTGAGTATATACTGACTGAAGAAAATTTTCTTCTTCCGGATGTAGACGATCATGGCCCTCCACATCTTCCTGTTCCTTATAGCTCTTAATAAGTTTTGTCTTTTCGTTATTTCTCCCAAACCCTGTTCTACCATCCATTTCCTCATCATGTATGTTACGTGCTGTTTTCCTCTGTCCCTCTTTCCCTCAATCTGTTTTGATGAGTCTTATAAATTCCAATCTACCTGTGTCCCTTAAGGAGTTTTGTAGTTATTTGACCAACAATCTTTTGGCCAACACTAATCCACATCTTCCTGTAAGTAGAATTTTGTAGCTCTTAATAAGTTTTGTCTTTTTTTCTTAATTAAGAACTAATACCTAAGTCCTTTGTAATGGATCCTTTAAAATAGCAATAAAAGAAAATATTGTGAAATTTCTGGTACTAGCAAACTACCCTTCCCACTACCTGCTGTGTCCCTTCAGGATTAGGCAAACATGTCTCTCCACAACTTCTGGTGCTTGTAGCCCTTAGTAAATCTCGTCTTTCTGCTATATCTCCTAATCCCTGTTCTGCTAACCATACACACAAGCTTGTTAACTAGGTTATGCACTGCTTTCCTTTGTCCATCTTGCTTCCAATATGACCTGTGTGTGTCAAATTTTCCAATCTCTCTTTCCTCATTATTTGTCCTAGAAATTTCAAATATCTCTTTCTGATGCTTTGTATAAGTTTCCTTTTCTTTGTTTCTAATAAGATTTTCCTATCTCTTAATACTTTGCTTAGTTTATGAAAGGCACGAGGAGATTGTCCAGCATTCACTGACATAAAAGAAATTATACATAGAAGGGGAAGTAGACTGTGAATGATAAAACATGTGAGTGTCAAATTTTCCAAGCACTCTTTCCTCATTATGTGCCCTAGAAATTTCAACTATCTATTTCTGATGCTATGTATAAGTCTTCTTTTCTTTGTTTCTAATGATTTTTAATGGTTAATGCAAGCAATGTCATGCCAAAAAGGATGCTTTTTGGTTTTCATATGCTCATTTTAACTATTTCATACACAGTTCAAGATACTGTCTCCTGTGGAGAAAGATATTTTAATATATAATGTGTTACTTATTTAGTGTAATAATTGCTTCTAGGGTTTTGAGTCTTTCCTTGCATAGTTGTATTTTGGTTGTTCATAATGTGTTTGTTGCTCTGAGCATGGATTGCACTGAGTTTTGACAGGTGGCAAGTCAACCTATGAGAGAATGTGATGCATTTAGTGCCAAATGTAAGAATTCAATGCTCTTTTTTTATTATTAATATTGGTAGTACTTCTGATTCTTTCAGGATTGTTTCATTGTAAAAGTTTCTTGATAAACATTTTCAGTAATAGAGTTCTTTTTGTCATTATGCTAAGTTCGCTTTGAATCTAAATCTAAATTTTTTGGAGGTGTATCCATAAAACGAAATATTATCTGCATAGATATTTACTAATGATTGGAGAATATTCTTGATGGCATGAAAAAAGTAACAATAAAAAAATTTATTTATTTTCCAAAAGACGGTGAGAATAAAAACGAATCTTAAAGTTATATGATTTCAGAAGACTGAAGCCATTTAACTCATTAACAATGCATGATGGGAATTTCAGTCATTAGAATTTTATGGCTGAACTGCAGATAACTTAAATTATCATCAGTCACACATATGTAATTATAACTTAACGCAAATGATAAAAATTAGCATTTATTAATGTTACTGATGCATTTCCAAAATGACAGTTGAGTTGTGCCTGCTTAGTTCAAGGATTAGTTAAAAAACTGCTATTTATTTTTTATCTAATCATTTTTTAAAAGTAAATTGTATATATTTTTTAAATCACTTAAGTCAAAAATTATTTACTTGTGTGGAAATACAAATGTTGAATGGAATATTTTTCCCAATCTGAATTTTAATGACTGATGTTAAACTTAATTTAAATTTTTAATTATTTATTTTTAAGAAAATACATTTGCAAACAATTAATTCAGATTTATGGGATGTTTTATTCTTCTTGTTCCAAAGTAGTCATTTGGGAGTCACTTGTTTGCTATTTACGAGCTGGAAATGCTTGCATCTTTCTTCATTAAAAATACAATTTTCTTTTTTTTTTTTTTAATGTCGTTTCACTTTTCAATTCCTTGCAGATCAGCAATAAAATGTGCATGAGTGTCTTTTTTTTTTCAGTTTTCTTTAATTCTAAAACTTAAAAAGAATAAATTTGTAGAAGGCAAAACTATCTGATTTCCAAAAATTGAAAAAGAAATAAATCTTGCGGAAATACCTGTCATATTTGCCGTCAGTCTCGAAACTTAAAGCCTTCATGTGTTACTTTAGTGATAGCTCTTTCTAGTGGTGTGAAAATTCCAAATCTGACATGTAGTATGCTTTCAATATAAAAACATACAAGGAGTGGCTGAAAAAAAAAAAAAAAAAATTCACAGCTCCGCCAACACACTTTATGTGTCATGTCTCTTCAGGACCTCAGTAATCATGGCTCTCCACAATTTCCTATCCTTTGTAGTTCTTAGTAAACTTGGTATTTTAGTTGCCTTTCCTAATTCCTGTTCTGCCAATCATTTACACAAGCTCATTCTCCCTTCAGGATGTTGGGAATCATGGCTCTCCACATCTTCCTATCCTTTGTAGCTCTTAGTGAGTTTTATCTTTTAGGCTATCTCTCCCAATCCCTATTCTGCTAATCATTTACACAAGCTTGTTCATCTTGTATGTGTTGTGTCCCTTCAGGATTTTGGGAATCATGACTCTCCACAATTTCCTGTCCTTTGCTATTTCTCCTAAACCTTGCTCCGCCATCCATTTACTGAAGCCCTCTAAGTAGGTTATGCCTTGTTTTCCTCTGACCTTCTTGTCTTCAATCTGTTCTGTGAGTATCAGATTCTCCAAGCCCTCTTTCCTTTTTATGTGAGTTAGAGATTTTGAGGTGAGTGGATCAAGCCCCAAACTTTTCAGCACTTCTTTCTATATTTTCAATCAAGAATTATGAAACACCACCTCTGTCTATATTTCTGAGATGAGGTATTTTAACTATTTACATTGTCTGAACCTATGTCCTTGTCATATTCATAATGTTTCAGCCAATGTGTGCTCAAGCATAGAAATGAATACAATATGGGAACCAATAATACAGAGAGCTAAAGAAAAAAACAACAATAAAAAAATTGTAATATGAGCTCTGGTAAAATAAAGTGCTTGGATCGAAATTCCAACAAATATCACCTGAAGAAGGCCAGAGCATACAATGGCCGAAACGTTGTGAATGTGACAATAAAGATAAGTCCTCAATGTAAATAGCGTAAATAGAAACAATACCTGCATCCCTTAAGTATTGATACATTTTAATACACTAAATATACCAGATATTATGGGACAAATGTAGTAATATTTATTTAAACCTACTCTGTCTCATAATAATTGGTATATATATAAAATGCAATGAATTTTATCAGACTCTAGTAATAGTCCCTCTATCCCATAATAATTGGTACATTTACATACACATTGCATGCAAGAAATGTCCAATTATTACGGAACGGAGGTAGTACAATTCTTTTAATCTTCCGTTTGTCCCATAACCTGAAAACTTAAGTCATGTCCTTAAATAGCTGAGTTAAATCGAGACTTTCATATGGATGTCATGCATGGCACAAAATGCATTCTGAAATATCTAAACTGTCAGCCATATACAACCGCTTTCTAGGATCAATGGTTAAAAAAGGCTTTGAGTGAGTGAACATTGTGATTCTGTTGCACCTGTCCACAAACAAAGATCTGTACCAACTAGTAGAAACCATATAACTTGATGACTACTAATGACACCAAAGACTATAATCAATAGTAGTTGCAACTCAAAGTGAAAAATAATGACATAATGAAGATGTTGACATTCCACATAACTTCCAGTAAAAGATTAGGAAGGAAACTCCCATCAATACTGGAAAGAGTGGTAACAGCTACCAGATTTGAGAAACCTATTTTTTTGAAAAGATTTTATAAAGTTCAACTGAAAGGAATACTGGCTGCTCACTCAATGAATGCCAAATGTTACCTTGTAGGGAAATGACGAATAAATGCCATAAAGTGTGTTTCATTAAGACAGATCAAAGTCAGTATTAAATAAAACAGTGTTATTGGTGAAAATTTATTTATTTCTCTATTGGATCATGTTATTTAATTCATAGCAATTATGTATGAAAAATAATATTGCCCAAATTTACGTCCAGGCTTTGGTAGCATACCTCCATTCGATGGTCAAAATTTTTGATGACGTCCCTGCATAGTTGCTCCTCGATCTTACCAATATACCTTATTATCTCATCCTTCAGATGTTGAATTATTGTTGGCTTGTTGGCATAGACCTTAGTTTTGAGATGACTCCAAAGGAAGAAATCTAAAAGCATCAAGTCGCATAATGGTGGTGGCCAATTGACTTCGCTGTTTTAAGTGATGATCCGACCTGGGAACTTCTCATTGCATTTCTGTTTGAACATCCATTTTTTGTAATAGGCTTTGATAAATTTAACATGTTGTTTGATTGTTAATCTTTCCATGGTTGAAATTTCTAAAGACTTATGTTGTTAAATCTGAAAGAAAAAGAAAAAATCTTTAGACACTTAAACTTAATTCACATTTAAAATCAGTCCAAGTTATTGGAACACCCTTTACTATCATTTTTGCAAGTAGTATATTTGCCTACAGACATAGATTGAATGACAGAAGACAACAAACAATGATTTCAGTATAAAAAATATATTGCCAAGTTTATTTTTGATGAAGAAAATACATCAACAAAAATAAGGTTACCATGCACTAGTAAAAAAATATCTCTGCATATTCAAGTTGAGGATGAGAAGAATATTGTCCTGAAGAGCATTGTCCTGAAAAGGGCAGTTTTGTGGTCACTGAAAAGTGCTGTCCTGAAAAGGGCAGTTTTGTGGTCATTGAAAAAGGGCAGTTTTGTGGTCGCTGAAAAGTGTTGTCCTGAAAAGAACAGTTTATTGCATATCGTTTCTGCTGGTGAGAATGGCTGGAGCTGGAGTCCTGCTGGAGCAATGGCTAATGGTCATCTAGTGTTGTACATTGATGTTGGCTGTCTGGAACTGCTGATCAGCTTATTGGTTGCTAGAACAAATACTAGATACTTTGATTGTAATAATCCGGGCTACAGAACATGCTTTTTTTTTTATATTTTGAGGCCTTTTTATATCCTGGATCAGTTTTAAAATGATTGTTTGTTAAGATTTTACTTCTGGTTGTTTTTTAAAAAATGTGGGTGTACAGACAGGATACGACACCATAAATATTACCATAGGCTATAATTTTACTTCAGATGGCTTGTAAATTTTAACACCTCCAAAAACAAATCTGTTTTCATTTAACCACCATAGAGAACTGTTTTGGCCTGTTATTGGCATGGCTAACGCTAGACTTCAGGAGAGCAATACACTGCACCTTCTTGGCCTCATGTTTCCACTAACATGAAGTGAAGTGACTATATTAAATTAAAAACTGCATCTACTGCAAGGAAACTTGATTCACTGTGTTGTGCCAGAAAATTTTTCTCAGCAGAATTAATCTTGCACATTTATAAATCTACCATTTGTCCATGCATTGAATACTGCTGCCATATCTATTCTGGTGCTCCTGCTTTTTATCTTGGGGTTCTTGACAAAATCCAAAGAAGGATCTGTAAAGTAATAGATCTTGACCAGGCTTCTTGACTTCAGTCAATTTTTCACTGATGTGATGTGACTTCCTCCTGTCTTTTCTACAAATATTTTTATGTCAACTGCTCTGACAAGCTTTTTTTCCCTTGGTGCCATGACGACATGAATTTAAGTGTGTTACTAGATTGGCAACTAGGTCTCACCATTTTACTGTTGAACTAGCTAAATGCAACTACAACTTCTATTCTAAAAGTTTCTTTTCTCACACTTCCCACCTGTGGAACTCCCTTACATTTCCTTGCTTCCCTGATATCTACAATCTTCAAACATTTAAATGCAATGCCAGTTGCCATCTTCTGTTTTCTTGAATCCTGTTCCTTTTTTTTTGTCCTTTCCACAATTCCTCACCATTTTTTTTTTTTATTTACTTTTCACCCCTGTAATCTCCTGCGTTCTACTGATATTAAAAACAAAAAAAAAAAAGTGAAACGATTCTTCATTTTTCTTTGTAACAATACTTTCATTATTATATCTTAATAGTTTGCTTAGTTTCTTGAAGGCATTTTTGCTATTCTGATGCACCTTTGAATTTTTGTGTCGGGTTTTCACCAAAGTTCGTTGTGACTACAAAAGCCAACTTCCATAATACAATTGATTTTTACCAATTTTTGATGATATTAAAGTGTTAAAAATTATTTGAACTGAGTTGAAAATCTCTTCTTTACACCTCAACAATGTAACCAGGAATATTTTGTATCTCATACTCAAAGGATCTTTCAAAAATTTGATAAATAACTTGTATGTAAGTTAAATAATCATAGTGAAGGCCACAACTTCAGCTCAACAGGGTTTGCCATAAAGTTGTTCTGTAATGAAGCTTGCCTAACATCTTTTGATTGAAATTGTTTGAACGGGTTTCATGTTGAAAAGCTGCTTTTGTAAGCGTATTTCTGCCCTGGGGTAGGAGAGGTAATTGCTCAATTGTTAGAATATTGGACTAAAGATCATCAAACGTTAAATCTAATTACTGAGGATTTTGGCATTAATGTAGTAGATAAGAAACAAACATGGAAAGAAATGTGGGAATGAAAACAGAAAGAAATGAAGATTAAAAAAATAAATTTAAAAAAAAAGATTGAAGGAAAAAAATAGGATTTATGGGAAAGAGGAAAAAAGAAAGAGTGAAAGAGCAAAAAATGAAAAGGAAGAAGAAGAGTAAAGAAAAAAAACATTACAGAGTAGATAAAAGTTTGAGAGGGGGAGAGAAAGAAAAGAAAGAGTAAAAAAGATTAGAGAGCAGATAAAAGTGTTGAGAGGGGGAGAGGAAGAAAAGAAAGAGTGAAAAATATGAAAGAGTGAAAAATGAAAAGGATGAAGAAGAGTAAAAAAAGATTAGAGAGTAGATAAAAGTGTTGAGAGGGGGAGAGGAGGAAAAGAAAGTGAAAAATGAAAAAGGTGAAGAAGAGTAAAAAAAAAGAAAAAAGAAAAGATTAGAGAGAGGATGAAAGTTTTGAGAGGGGTAGAGAAAGAAAAGAAAGAAGGAAAGAGGAAGAGAGGAAAAGTGCTAAAAAAAAATTGTCTGGAAGTAAAGAGCTGGAATTGGAAATGGAGGCACCCATAAAAGAGTTGATTAAAGCAATATGTCAGGGTAGAGGCTGAAAGACAAAGACTAAAACAGAAAAAAGTGAAAAAAATAGGAAGTAATAAAGATTGAGCAATCATAAACAGAGAGAAGGTAGAGAATAAAAGAGAGACAAAAATATAGTGAAAGTGAGAAGAAATGAGGGGGAAAAATAGAGATAGTAAAAGAGAGAAAAAAAGAGTAAAAGTAAGAAGCATTAAAAAGAATAGAGGAGAAGTGAGAGGAAAAGAGTTAAGAAGAGAAAGATAGAGAGTAAGAAAGATAAGAAGATAAAGAGTAAAAAACTAGAGGAAATGAGAGAAAAAGAGAGAGAGTCAGAGAGAGAGTCAAAGAGAAAATGAGAGAAAATAAAAGAAAAAAGACAGTTTAAAAGAGAGTGTGAGAGAGAGAAATAACTGAAGGAAGTGAGAAGTGAAGACAGAATGAGAGATCAGTGTGTACATATATTTATTTCTCTCTCATATATATATATATATATATATATATATATATGAAAGAGAGATGTAGAAAGAGAATGAATGAGAGTTAAAGAAATCAAGAACAGAAGAGAAATAAATGGGAGATGGCAACAGAAAAACATCTGAGGAGAGAAAAATTTTTATTTGTTTTTCTTTTTTTGTTCTGGACGGCGGCGAGAAGTTGTATGAAAAATTGATGAAGGAAAAAGGAGCAAGACAAAAGTCGGAAAAATAAACTTGCGAAAGAAGAATTCTCTGAAAATATTCTTTGAGATTCAGTTTTGAGGTTTCTCATGGAACACCGACAATTTTTCCCTGGCAGTCCATCCAGTTCCTGTGTATCTACAGAGAAAGACAGAGACAACAATGTCACTTCCAGAATTGAGTCATTCGACCCAAAGATAACCGTTTGTGAAAATGAAACTAGCTTACATTTTCTGTTTTTTTTTTCAAAATTTATTTAAGCCTTAAGATTCTTCTTCCTTTTTCTGGATATTTTGTTCAGACCCCTAAATTTGTTTTTCTTGTGTATTTTTTTTTTGCAACAGGGTTAGAATAAATTTATTTTTTGTCATTAGATGTGGAAATATAATCATTGAAGCATTTCTCTTGCTAGAAAAGTGAAGCAAAAGAAAAAAAAATATCGGAATACCTTAGATCCTTATAATTATTCATTAGTTGTTAATAACCCTAACATTATTGATTATTTTCACCTTTTTAAACTCCAGAAAGTGGGTAACATTTTTTTTTTTTTTTTCCTTTGATTATTATCTAATTGAAATTTTCTTTTCGTTCTTTTAAGTGCTGTCATAAAAGTTGGAGTTTTGGATCTAGTCATGACAGCTGAGAACCCAGCTGGCAAGTTTCCAAGAAGTTTAAGGTTCTGGGTTCAGACATTCCATTTCTTCAACACCCCTACATTCTAAGATTAAGTAAATAGTAACTTGAAAAAAAAAAGTTTCCTTGAATACTTGTAAAATCTAAAATCTGCTTGAAAATTTGCTTATAACATTTCTGTACAATGGTCATATAGAGATTCAAAAATTTCAATCTACATATCCTTAATCCTTAAATTTTTAATGTTAGATCAAAGGATTATCATCATCAGTCCCATATCTGGGTGTGGTTGTAGTGTTAATGAGCAGCTGGCTATTTCCTTCCTTGTTCAAAAGCCAGAGAGATATTTGTTAATGAGTGGCATGCCTTAGACATGTTGATCTAATCCTTCTCCAGGTCAAACCACAGCTAATGTCCTCCATCTTGAGGACACATCTTGGTCACAGACAGGTGGCCTTTGATTCCATTGGCGGAACCCTCTGCCCAACTGTTAAATTCAATCTACAAAGCTCTCTACCTAGCAATATTGTGTCACCACTGCACAAACTGCATCTGTAGTTATGGAACCCAGTCTATCCCACCATAGTATTAGATGGTTGTTGACCTTACAAGAAGGTTCATCTGCCTTTTGACAGGTCTTGTTTTTAATCCTGCTTGGTGTTTAGCTAACTTCCTCGCGGAACTGGTTTCATATTATCTAAGGACAGTAATCCCAAATGCCAGATTTTGATTCAAAATTGTTAGTATGTCAGAAGAACGCTTACACTTTATTATTATTATTTATGTTTTTTTTTTTTAATTAAAAAAAAATTATGTTTCCCATGTGCAAGGCCAAAGAAGCACTCAAGGTAGAAAGTTATAGATTAAAAGTCACCACCTCAAGTAAAATGATAATACCACCAAGATGCAAGGAACCACTGGAAGTGAAATGGAAAGGCAAAAACATGAACTTTGAACAATTTATTCATAATTTTAATCCTAATTTCTTCTCGCTTTCCTTCACTAGCTTCTGTGGGAGTTTTTGTAGTTTTCTTTCCATGTCTGATGTCAACACTCTATTCCCAAATCCTTGGGTCCAGCAGTGTTTCATTTTTAAGACCTTTTTGAATTATGTAATAACTATGGTCAGGACAAAAAAAAAATACAAAATCAGGATTGACACAAAATAATACACCACTTTATGGAAAAATACACCAATAAATAATGAATTATTGTGATAATTATATTCCATAATCATGGCCACGTGGTTAGAACATGTACTTTCTGACCATGAGACCTGGGTTCAAATCTCACCATGGTCAATTTGTCAGGAAGGTGAGTTCTTGATGATCCCACCATGCGCTACATTTGGTAAGTGCCTGAAAACCATACTATGGGTTGACCCAAGTCTTGTGGGTGAAATTGAATAGATGGAACCTTTGGGGTCCATTGATGGCTGTGCTAGCAGGAAGTCACAAGATGTCATTTCTGAGAGTTTGAGGGAGCAGGCCTTGTTCAGATTGATGATCATGCCAGATAATGTGCTCTCTTCCAGAAACTGTAACTAAGGTCTGCTCAGAACAGTTGCAGTATAAACTACAGGTGGGCTTTGTGGGTGTTGAACACACACAAAATGTGCCTGTGCAAGTGTCTGCAATAGGGATTAGCTAACTGTCCTAATAGACGGGAAACCTCAAATACAAGTGACCAGCCTTTAATTATTAACTAATTCCATGAACATATGCAGTTTGGAAATTTTTTGCTGAAAAGAAAATTAGGTAAAACTTAAGTTATTTGACTGGTGCGCACCACATCTTGGGAGCTGCCACACTCCATAATATCTCTAAAGTCTTTTATTTCACACTATACTGTCTTTTACCGTAACAATGTTGCAGAAGGGGGATCACTGGTGTCAATATTGTCATTGTTATGAAGGACCTGGGTATCTAATGTTGACTCCATGATCACATTGCATTCCTATGACGAGCCTTTGTGAATATTTCTATGAACGTCATCTGCTTCATCAATTTTGGCTTCTTGGTCAGCAATCTCTCTTTTTAATGGAATAGACTGACATAATTTCCTGCTTACTGATAAATTTGTGTTCTCCAAACCCACTAATTAACTGGTCACACATTTTCAACCGATTATATATCGCTACTTGTTCACAATGTCGTCATCATTACTATTGTCTTTGTACTTTTTTGTATTTAACATCATGTTAATAACAGCTTGTGTTGTCTGTTTGTTTGCAACACCACAGGACCAAGTGTACCAACAGACTTATCTATGCTATTACACTGAGCCCCGGGCTTACCTTCTGTTACTTGCAAAAAAAAAAAAGTGCTGTTTTTAGAATAATCCAAACTTTAAATGTTTGGATTAGTGATAATGGACATATATATAATTATTCATACACACACAAAGACACATACATACATATATATATATATATATATATATATATTAAATTTAGAGTAAGTTATGACAAAAAAAAATGAAAATATGACTGATCCAAAATAACATTGATTGATTTGTTTTTGACAGCTTATCAACCCTTTGCAGATATACATCTTATGGAAAAATACACTATAGTATTTTTATAATTATATTCCATAAACACATACAGTAAAGAGATTTATTTCTAAAAAGAACATTATAAGTAAAACTTATCTGACTGTTACTGATGCATACATTCTCTTGTGAACTACCACACACTTCTATGTCTCTTATATCACACTATACTGTCTTTTACTGTAACAATATTGCAGAAGGAGGAGGATTGGTGCCAGTATTGTCATTGCCATGAAGGACTTGGTTATCCAATGTTGATTGCATGATCACGTTGCATTCCTATGACAAGCCTTTGTGAATATCTCTATGAACGTCATCTGCTTTATCAATTTTGTTTTCTCGGTCAGCAATCTCTCTTTTTAATGGAATAAACTGACATAATTTCCTGCTCACTGTTAAATTTGTGTTTTCCAAACCCACTAATTCATTGGTCACACATTTTCAACAGATCGTATATCGTTATTTGTTCACAACGTCGTCATCATTACTATTGTCTTCATACTTTTCTGTATTTAAATCTTCTTAATAACAGCTTGTGTTATCTGCAACACCGCAGTACCAACTGTACCAACAGACTTTCTATGCCATTATACTGGGCTCCAGGCTTATCTTGTTACTTGTACTCCATGGGGGGGGGGGTGCTGTTTTTAGAATAATCCAAACTTTGAATGTTTGGATTAGTGATGATGGACCTGTATATAATTATTCACACACACACACATGTTGCAGGTGGAAGATCATTAGTCTTCCTATCGTCATTGTCATGAATTACCTGAGTGTCAGATATTGACTCCTGTGATGACGTTATGTTCCTGTGATGATCCTTTGTAAACATTTCTGTAAGCAACGTCTGCTTCATCAACTTTGGTTTCTCGGTCAGCAATCTTTCGTTGATTGAATGAACTGACATAAATTCCTGATCACTGATAAATTGCCATTATTTAAGCTCAGTAATTAACCAATCACACGTTTTCACCTGATTGTCTACGGTTATCTTATTCATCAGTGTTCACTATGTTGTTGTCATTACTAATATCTTTGTTCTTTTCCGTATTTAACATCGTTTTAATAACAGCTTGCGTCATCATTTTGTTTTCAATATTGCAGGATCATCCGTACCATCAGACCTTCTATATCGCTACACTGTGGTCACCTTCTGAGACTCTATGAAAAAAATGTGTAGTTATCAGAACTTTCTGAAACTTTAATGTTCAGATTCAGGACAATAGACTTGTCTCCTGTTTTTATACAAGTACACGATTTTTGGTTTATATCTGAGTTTAGAAATATCCTCCCAGATGGTGGAACATTTTAGGTGTCGGGGATCTTACTCATATGCAAGTGAAGAATTTGGTGTATTCTAAGCCCCACTGACAGGACTAGAATGTCTGAGAAACATCTGTGAAAGTAGTGTGATTGTGTTGTTGAGTAGTTTTCACAGTGGAGGCTTGTATTTCAAGAAGTCGTCCTAAATTAGGTTCGACGTACAAAACGTTAGGAACTTGAAAATAAGAGTTGACGCAGCAATCTAGTTGTGATGGTTGGTACTTCAGTGTCCAATATCGACTGACTCGCTCAACACCACTGAGCCGAACTGGTGACTGCTACTACTACTTATTATCTATGGGAGAGTCCATTACAATAGAATAGGTAATATGGCATGACAGATTCCTTATCTTCAGCATGGCTATCATTTCCATTTATGCTTCTTCAACACACAAAGCCAACCAGGCGTTTATTTTGCAACAATGCTGAGCAGATATTAGTTACAATTCAAGTATGTACCTCACCTGAGCCACATACAGTTTTAAATTAACACCTGTGATTCCCCTAGACTGGTTGTGAACCATGGCTTGGGAACATTGTCTGCCTTGCTATTTAACACATAGCTGAGGGGAAATGAGATGGATTCACACCATTTACAAGGTTGATGATTGGAATTCAAAACAGTTTT
>CAHIKZ030002263.1:97500-297548 GCA_903632075.3 Acanthosepion pharaonis
GAGAAATTGATCATGTTGAGATTTGAAACTCAGGTTCAAACTTGGAATACTAACATTGTAACCTCTTGGCCATGTGTCTACTATCTTTCATTATATATATATATATATATATATATATATATATCAAACAAATCCTCATATGAGGAATAGGCTATTTTGGCAGAAGGCAAAAGTGGCTGTCATCTTTTCAACCCTGGTATGGAATAAAGTTTACATCTGTAAGCTTGGAGGTAGTAGAAATTAACTGTGAGGAATTGATATTGGAAGCTAAAGGGTCAACATAAACCATAACGTTGAAAACACCTAATACAGACACTATTTACATTGCTCGGACTATCATCTTCAACTTTGTTGCCATATTTATCACAACGTTTCGGCCTTTTCAGGTAGTTGGAATGTCAAACTGAACCCTTTATTTTGCTCACTGGGGTAGACTGTTCAAGTTCCACATGCCATGTCTAATGGATGTCAGTTAATTCCCCTCTCCAAGTTCTCCACCACCTAACCAAGTATTGAACTCACACACTTTGGGTCCTTTATCCACTGTGCCATGTATCCTTGAGGACATCTGTGTATGAATTTCTGCGTATTATAAAACTAATGTCTTCAGCATCCATTTTTTTTTTACCAGTGCTCATATTGCAATTTTTGCTGTTATCATTACATGTTTTTTTTTCCAGAGCTCATATTGCAATTTTCATTGTTATTTTAGCTTTTCTCTGGCACTCATTATTACTGGTTCCCATATTGTATTCATTTCTATGTTTGGTCTGCTCAGGAGATTTTTGTGGCCTAGCAATATATGCTGATTCCTTAAGTTTACGAATTTTCCAATGATGTTCTATGTCTATGATTTCGACTTTATCCCACAGAAGGTGGTGATTTCTCTTTTCTCTCCATATGTGGTCAGCCATGCCTGATTTTTCCACTTCCCCTTTTGTTGCAGCTTTTTAGCATTCTTGCAGGCTTAAAGGGGAGACAGGCCTTCCTTTTAAGGTAAGGCTTCAAGAATACCAAAAAGGGAAGTGGAAAAATCAGGCATGGCTTACCAGTTCAACATTCAACCACCTAAAGAAGGTTGGAGCGTACAACGGCCAAAACATTGTGATAAATATGGCAACAAAGATGAGGATGATAGTCCAAGCAATGTAAATAGTGTACATAATACCTCATCTCAGAAATATAGACAGATACCTAATACAGAGTTTACACTTTTCACTCGGACACTAGGCATAAGGAGGGTGGTAGGTATCTATCTTAAAGGGGAGATGTTTTATTAAAGAAAAACCCAGAATATTAACCTTATAATGACCAATTTTTTGTTTTTTCATTTTTTATGTTGACATATGAAGAATTAGAGAGGATGGGAGTTGAGGAGTGATTTTGGATAGCTCGTTAAGGCAAAACTATATTATAGAAATTTGAATTTGTTTTTATGATGACATTTGAACATTAATTCATTCCTTTATATATAAATATATTCAATATAAAAAATGCTACTCTTATCAAAGGAGAAAATAATTCACTACGACATAAAAGTCTAGAGAGTGCCTTGATCGCAAGTTCATCCACAGTAAATTTGGGGCCTGCTTCTTACAACATTTCACCATTCCTGGTAGAACTTCTATTATCACAGTGTAGGATATCTACTAACAAAAATTGATTGAAAGAAAAAGAAAAAGACTCTAAACAAATTTGGCTAGATATAAAAAACAAAATTCTAAAATCTCCAGCATCCCTCATTTGTGTCCATGTGTAGTCACACTGACATAACAAATTTAGTCAAATGAAGTCCTGAAGGACAAAACATGTCACAAGAAAAATTTCTCCATTTAGTCATACAATTTCCCCACTATCTGAAGTGATAGCTATGCTGTAATGAGTCCAATATAATTATCTATGAATTTGGTTCGATCAGGAACACAGTTCCTTAAAGGGTATGTGAATTCATAAATGAATCAAGAAAACTCATATTGCATCTCTCTGACCATAACTCAGTTAGGACTCATTTAAATACACATGGAATCCTACCAAACTTCATCTGCACCATACTCATAGAAAAAAAATATAATAGCCTCATCTACATGTAAAAAAAAAAATGCTAAAAATAATGTAAGTACTAATAATAGAAAGGAAAAAGCCAACACTCAACAACATCAACTATGAACATGGTCACAATGTGCTGACCATGTTTGAATATAATAAAAAACATTCCCATCAGTCCAGATAGAGAATCTACACATTCATTAAAAAAAAGAAAAAGAAAACATCCTTGATAATGGCTAATAAAATAGCAGAAAGTTCTCAGATATATAGGACATTTGGAAAGTTTTTAAACACTTTATGTCCAGAAAACAAATCCCTTATATAAACACAAAAATAAATTGAATAAACAGCTTAATCACATTGCCTTGTCAGTTGTGTTTAATGAAACTTGTATAAAAGATGGATTGTTACCCAAATATACAACTATATATATATATATATATATATATATATATATATTTGTGTGTGTGTTTGAGAGAGGTAAAGTGAGAGACCAATACACAGACATTCATATCGGTTCATGTATCTATTTTCCTACAGACACACACATTTTTAAGATGTATTCTTTCATTTCTTTGTGGTCCTTTCAAGCTATCCATCGTTTCTTTGTCATTTTTCATCAGTACATCAGATCAGTTTGTTTGATGTGCAATGTGGCTTCGATCACTTATTTGCTCGTTCCTAACAAGGCACATTGAAAATCAGCTGAAAAGAAGAAGTGGCCAAGGGGGAGCAGGAAGCCAAGGTCAAAGATGAAAAAGATTATTCGTTTCGTTATTTTTTTTTTTTTTGTTTATGTGTTTTTTATTCCACTTCTTCACTTATATTGCTTGGAAAACTGCACACGATATGCAATTGGAAATATGCAATTCTATTGTGCAACTGAACTGCTGAGAAAAAAAACAGTGATGTGTAACACGTAATTACCTACATGCAATGTACTTCATGCAAACACGAGAAAAGCCATGGAAATATAACTGAAAACATAGATGTTCATTGTTTGTGTGTGTGTGTGTGTGTGTGTGCGTGTGTATATATATATATATATATGGGTGTGTGTATGAGTGGTTAGAATGTTTGCTTTCCAACCATGAGACCTGGGTTCAAATCTTACCATGAGCAATTTGTCAGGAAAGATAACTTCTTGATTTTATCACTATCTGAAAACTACACCATGTTGGGACCCAAGCCTTGTAAATATTTGGAAACCATAGATGACTGTGTGAGCACAAAATTACATATCATCATGACTGAGGATTTTGAGTGTACTGGCATTGTTCAAATTGCAGATGATGATGTGTATGAGCAAGCATCTAAGACAGGGAATATATACATGTATCCCATTTTATATATATATATATATATATATATATATATATATATATATATACAGATAAAATGAAAGCAAACGAAGTATAATTCCACTGTATGTAACATTTAATTTAAAACAGGGCTCAATACATAGTAGAGCTAAAATAAATTATATATATATATATATTTGGTTGGATAGATGTGAGTTTGATATGTTAGCTCTATCTCTGATATTGAGCGCTTTCTAATAAGTACCACGCATATAATATATAAATAATTATACATATATATATACTTATTTATATTTATATAAACTTTTCACATTATATATACAGTCTGTTTCATGCTAGATGTAATCATCAGACCACGAACAGCACTCATGGTCTGACAATTACATCTAGCATGAAACAGATTGTTGCCTCTATGTGTTGACTTCTGTGTTCACTTTTATATTTACACACGCTCTATCTCTGATATTGAACACTTTATCCCATTAATATAGCACATCTTAAGACTATATTTCTTAATATATATATATATATATATATATATATATATATATATCCTATTTTTATATATATATATATATATTTTATCTGTACAAGGCCTGAGAGATGGTTATAGAGCAAGAGGCACGGTTTATGCATAAATGTGGGTAAGATAACAGTTAACCCTAGACTTGAACAGGTAAGATTTTAGTTTTATCGAGGATGCATTCAGTAGTTTATGGAAAGAAGCTGCTCAAGTGTAAAATACATCTCACCTATGGAATACAAAGGCACATATATATATATATATATATATATATATATATATATATATATATATATATACCAGATGCATTGTTATTCTGGTTACAACTGAGACCCAATGCCGTTTTAAAATTTGAATTAATAATAAGGACTGTGTTTTGAAAAAATAAATCAGTTGATTAGAGTCTTTTAACACTTTTAAAGCAACAAATAAAATTCAACTTATCTGTCCCAACTTTTTCAGGTCAGGGTGCTGGATAATAAAATTTAATTCATTATTGAAATAAATTTACTTACAGAAATCAATTTCTTAAATTAATTCTCTGCCAATTATTTTGGGAAAAACGTTTCATTTTCAGGCAATTTTTTTAATTTCTTTTAATATAGTAACTAAGAAACTGATGTGCCCTGTATTACCTGAGCAGTGGCTAACATCTCTACCAGACGTATGAGTTGACAATTGGACTCGTTTCAAGCTCTGAAGAGTGTAAAAAGAATCAAGATTGACTATGAACAGAGGCACTTTGAAGTACCTGAGAAGAAGCTATCACGTCTACCAGACATATGAGTTGACAATTAGACTCGTTTCAAGCTCTGAAGAGCATAAAAAGAATCAAGATCGACTATGAACAGAGGTACCTTGAAGTACCTGAGAAGAGGCTAACACCTCTACCAGATGTATGAGTTGACAATTGGACTCATTTCAAGCTCGGAAGGGCATAGACTCAAGATTGATGTATAAACATGTCTGTAGCTGGTTTTTGAACATTATATTTCGGACATATTTATTCCTCAATGTCTGAAAAAAGACACTTTCAGTAAAAATGTATATACATGCTAAACTGGGGAAAGAGTTAAGGATGAAATTATTGAATTAACGACCAAAAAATTTATTGGTCCATCTCTGAAAAAATACTTTCACTCAAAACGGATATCCAAGTCTACACCAGTAAAGGGGTTAAAGAAAGATTTTTTTTTTCTGTAAACAAATTCACTTTTCCTCTCCAGCTCCCTGATGAGTGGATATGATATCTCTAAAACTCTCATTAAGGACAGATAAGTTGAACAATTAATTTCATTTGTTGCTATATGAAATCTGATCAAAAAGTATCTGGACTGTTGTTATGGTAATGGAAATGAAGTATGCAGAGTGAAGCTGCTTAGTACAGATTGGTCTAGAACTATGTTGTGCATACGCATTAAGTTAAACCATTCACCCATTTCCATTATTTATACAGTGTAACCCGGATATAAGAGAGTTGTCGGGACCGGAGAAGAAGTCTCTTATATCCGGGTTTGGTCTATTTTATATACATTAACACAGGCTCTAATTTGAGACCAGAGAAAATCTCTCTTATATCCGGGTTAAACTGTAGTAGTGTTTGGAAGGAAAGTATGTAGAGTGGGGTTTTCTCACCACACCACAGAGGTTCCATTAGTGACCAACGCTTGTGCAGCAGTTTTTCACTAAGTACGACATTCCCCAGCTCTGACAACGACCATATTACCAAAATCTTACCCCTTGTAATTTTTCCCTTTTTGAAAATCAAATCCTGCTTGAAAGGTACAAGATTTGAAGACGTCAAGGAAATACTAGAGAACGGTATGTTTGTTTGTAGCAAGGACGGATAAGTCATGTAAGGTTGTCAGCTAATCATGTGAATGTTGTATTTTGTTTCTGGGTATGTTACAATGACCACATCATCGGAGAATGGACAGAATTTATCAACACTGATTTTGTTTGACTTCCTATGTTTATATATACATCAGTAGATTCACTTTGAAAAGGTTGCTCGCTTCTCATTGGCTCACAGCCTTATATCCTTATATTGTGAAAGCTTTCTGATTGGTTGGTTGACTTATCTATTTTTAGAGGTGGTGAAATTTTTGTCTCCTTGTTATTTTATCTTGAAGTTCATGGAGATAGAGGAAAGCAGCATATAACTTAACTAATGAGCTTGGATTGAAGAATCGGAGAGCTGAGTTTGAATTCCAGTTGAATTAATTACATTCACTTACATGCTAATACCCTTGGGAAAAGTATGAATCCTCTTCTCCCTCCAGCTATGGGTAAATAGCAGGACAGACTGGGTTCTATAGCCTTGGATGGCAACTGGTCTACCACAGAATGAAATAGCAACCTCCTGTGGGAAAAAAATCTGCCTTCTTAGTCATATGAACTTGTGTAAATGTTTAGTAGAACAGGGGTTAGCAGAGATAATAAAAAGATAAATCTTGCTAATAGCTACATAGAAGAGGAAATTGTGGAGAGCCATGATTGCTCACATCCTGAAGGGACACAGCACATAGAAGAAGAAAAATGAGCTTGTGCAAATGGTTGTCAGAAGAGGGATTAAAAGAGATAGCAAAAAGACAAACTTTACTAAGAGAGACAAAAGATAGGAAATTGTGGAGAGCCATGCCTGCCTACGTCTTAAAGGGAAATGACACAGTGAAGAAGTACAAGCTCATATGAATTATTGGCAGAATTGGGATTATGAGAGATAGCAAAATATCAAACATTACCAAGAGCTACAAAAGATATGCAGTTGTGGAGAGTCATTATCAGACACAGTACATATAGAAGAAGATCCTAAATGGTATAAAAGTAATTTCTAGGGATTTTATTTATAATTTAATGTTATTTATTATTTCTGTGAATAAATCAAATTTATATATATATATATATATATATATATATATATATATATATATATATATATATATATATATATACACATATATAGTGAGCCAGACAAACCTACCTAGGTTTCACTAAACGGATCGTCAGGAAAGCAAACTTTCCCTGACGATCCGTTTAGGTGAAACCTAGGTAGGTTTGTCTGGCTCACTAGGTGTATCTAGGTCTGCTCTACGGTTGTATTGAGCTCTTTTTTGTTAGTTAGTTGTTACTCGTATCGGGGTTTTTTTTTTCTTTGGGCTTCAGACCTGCATCTGTGCGATTTTTTTGTCGGCAGAAGTTCATGTTTGTAGCTCTTTCTTTTTTTTAAAACCTTTTTTTCCCTCGAGATTGATTTGATTAGCAAATCAAAAATTTGAGGGTTTTTTCGAAACGAGTCTAGTTATCTATATATATATATATATATATATATATATATATATATATATATATATAAATTATATATTTTATTGAATAATTAGAAATTGGCTCAATTTATATATATGGTCTGTCTGAAAAGGTCCACAGATATTTAATAAATATTTATAAAAAAAGATAAATATATATATGATGATTGATATATAATGTTACTTAATGTAAAAATTTTGTGTTGAAACACGTATGCCGTCTGGAATAAACATGTGAGTAGAAAATAAAAATTATTTAATAAAATATGAGGACCAAAAAAATACATGCAACCAAATTATAAAAAAATAAAATGCTTTTAAGACAAATAATACTTTTTAATTAAATTGGTCAGTATTCGCAAAAGAGCATGTCATATTAAACAAATAAAATGTTTTCAATTTATCCTCCTGAGACATTTAGTTTCACAGAAAAACCCAATATATCAGTGGGCAAAATAAGATCTATATATTCATCTATGATACCATATTCTGTCAAACCTTTAGTCTTGGAAGGTATATCATTTTACTTTTTTAGGAGTCTGTCGTAAACTCTGTTTGATCCTGTTTTATCTGATTTCCAGGCCCTCTTTCCTCATTATGTACAATGTGGGAAACTTCAGCTGATGGTTTTTTTTGATGTTAAATTTTAAGCCTTAAATTAATATGGATTACGTTTTCAAAATGATTCATCTCTATACCATTAAAGACAATGGATCTTCTTTATACATCCATGGAATATAATTGTATAATACTTATTTAATCACAAACAACAATTATGGTGATAAACTAGTGCTATTTCAATCTGATCAATTGATAATCTCTAAACTGAAACCTTTTTGGCAGTCTTGAACATTCAATGGGGAAATTTGGACTTCCAGACAATATAAATCCAGCCTTTTTAAAGCAACTTTTACCCAAAATTATTATGAAACTCAAAAAAAACCCTTATTTCAAAACTGGAAAGAAGATTTAAATAATAAATTCTTTGATCCAAATAATTTGAATTTTTCAGATAATCATCCATCATTATTTGATGTCAATTCAGATTCTTTTTTTTGGAGAGCTAAAGGATAAGATTATTTTTAATTTTATTTTGTGTGAGCCTACACAAAGAAGAGGTAGCAGATGATGATATCAAATAGATTTGTGATGACTTAAACTGCAGTCACTCTGACCTGCCAAATATGATGAACAATAAAATTGGATGACAGACAGTTATAGGAATCTGTGTGACTGGATGATAGTTTCAAATATTACTTGTTTAACCAAAAACACTGCATGAGAAAAGGAGTTAAAAAAAAATTTGTTTTTTATGAATGGAGATAAAAAAAAACTACAAATTATCCAATGACAACTGAGTAACCAAAAAGATTCATTCATATTAATCAAAGTATATTTATCTTTAATATATAATAAGATGCAAACCATTTTAAAGATATATAAAATCCCATTTTTTTTTTTGTAGTCATTTTAATTATGGAATGATGTAAGGTGTTGACCTATTTTTTTTTTTTTTTTTTTTTTTCTTTTTAAAAGTTCAGGCAGGAATCCCAGATGCCTTTATGGAAAGGGTTTAAATTAGTGTTTTAATGTTTAATAAAAGGATAAAGAGAAAATATAGATCATAGTGTAAAAAAAGCAAAAAAAACTATTAATTGACATTACATTTGAATATATATTTTTCAGGGATTTAAACAAAAAAAAATTTCCAAAAATAAAAAATATACATTGTTCTTGCCAAAAAAAAATTTTTGGTTAATTTAGTTGTTTGAATGAAAAATTTAAAAAACCAAGAAATCAACATGTTTTTTTTTTTTTTTTTTTTTTTTTTTTTTAATTTTGATTTAGCTCTTGAGACTTATTTTTAAAACAACATGGACAGACATTTCAGCAATCAAATTCAATGTAAAATATGTCAACAAACCAACATTTTATCAAAAAAAATAATATTTTTAATTTGCAAATTGTTATGAAAAAGTCCCATTTTTTTTTTTTTTTTTTCAGCATAATTGAATTTGCTGAAAAGATTCTCACATTTTAAAATTTCCTAAAAATAAAAGACAAAAAAAAAAAAAACATTCCAATAAAATATCAGATTTCTTTAAAAAAAAATAAAAAGAATTTTGTGAAAAAGATGGGTAATAAATTGAAATACATCTTTAATGAAAAATGGGTAAATATAAATAAGAAAAAATATTTTTATTGCTGATTTTTCTTTTAAAACAGTTTTTTTTTTAATGATTAACCATTGATATCCATGCTTAGAATATTTTCTATAAATATTTAGTCTTTTCATGCACTTTTTATTTAAATAGATTTTTAAAATTATTAATTAAAAGTCTCATTTTATTATTTGTCCCTTTGATAAATCTCTGTTTGAATTTTTTATCTGTTTGTTCCAATCTCTTTAGCCCCCTCTGCCTTTTTTTTTTACTTTCATGGTAATTAACAAATGAATGAGCTCTTTCTATTATGGTTATAACACTATTTTGTTTAGCTTTTTGTATTAGTTGACAAAAAAATTTTTGTAAACTGCAATTTGGGGTTTCTGTTTTTCAAAACTGGATTTCGCATTTATTCCCTGAAATAAAATTCAACAAACAATGAATTGTACATATTGGATTTTTAGTTAGGATCAAATCTAAAAACCATTTTTTTTTAAATAAATGGGGCTAAGAAAGAACCTGAATGACGTTTTTTTTTGTTAAAAGTAAGGAAAAAATAAAAACACAAATACATACATCAAATAAAGCCATTGGAAAGTTTAAAATAAACATCCCATGGTGCTCTATTTTAATGATTTTATTTTTTCCTTTTCTAGAATATTTTGTAAATTGATGCAAATAAATATATAGGTTTGAGAAAATTGTACATCATATTGGCTCATCTCAGAATTGGAAGAAATTTAAAATTTTCTTGCTTTAACTGTTGAACTGCATAAAGGTTTATATTTTAGTTTAGCGGCATTTTGAAATAAATATTTTAAAACAAAAAATAAATTTTCTTCTCTTAAATTTTCTTCTGGAACTCTCTTTAGCTAAAAAAAAACGGTCAAATATTTATTTTTTTCTTAAATTGAAAATGCAATTTAATTCATTATCTACTGTCTCCTGATAATTCTTAATTTTTCTGAACTCCTTTTAAGGCTTTCATAATTCTAAATTTGACACAGTTAATAAAAGAAATGAATTTTTATTTAGAAAAAAAAATTTTTAAAAAATTGAAACAAAAATGATCCTTCAAAGTCCTTCTCATTAAAATATTGTGGCTATTTTGTTGACTTATTTTCTTATAATGTCTATGACCAGAAAATTTTTAAATAAAAAATAACTTAAACCTGTGTATATATCTGCTTTTCAGGTAGAATGTTAAAGGTAAATCCTTTTGTTCATGATTTTTTACAATTTATATCACATTATGTCTTTTTTATCAACAAACAAAATTTGTTTTATGCTTTCAAAAAGGATATATTTCAGATCTTCTAAAAGCATATTAAGATTCTAATTTGATTTGCTTTACAAAACAAAATTTTATTGAACACTGGTTTCAGATGTTCAGTTTACATTCTTGTTATCAATATCTTATAATTATTTATCAGAAAAAAACATGACATGATTTACATACATTCTAAATGATTAAGCCTAAGAAAACTTAATTAGGAAAATTTTAAACCGTTTTTATGCAATTTTTGTCATTTGAGGTTTTTTTTTCATTCAAATCTGTGTTTTATTCCAAGGCTATTTAAAAAAAACAAAAAATATATAAAAGTTAATTTTTTTTTTTTTAAAAATAAAAATATTGATTTTTTTTAAAAAAATTCATTTTTTTAACAATATAAAATTTTTTTTTTCATTCTAAAATCTAAAATATATGATCATATAAAATTTAGAATTTAATGTTCAATTATGAAGAAAATATATAACCTTAATTATTTTTTCTAAATGTTGAATGTTTGTTATTAACTGGATATTTGCAAGAAAAATCATCAATTAAAAATCAATTTATCAAAACATTGTTGATTTATTTAAGATGGAATGATCTATTATGACATGTTGAAAATTTTTTTTAGATACATTTTATTCATTTTCAAAATAGCAACATTGAATTGTTTACCATATATTGCATATGATTCATTAGGACATAATTTGTTGCAATTTTATTCATTTGTTTTTTATGAATACTTACAAATGAAAATTGAGAAAACAAAGTTTAAAAAAGAGCTTTGTATCAAAGTTATAGAAATGCCAAATATAACTAGAATTAATTCAATATAAAATTTTGTTTTTTTTATTTTGCTAATATGAAAAAAGGTTAGTATTAAAAAAAAAAAAAAAAAAAAAATAATATAAATATTAAATTTAATTTAAAAATATTTAAAAATTTGAAAAATTGTTAAAATAATTCAACTTTTTAAAAAAAAAAGTTGTATATTTCCTTGAAAAGATGGAATTAATGTTTTTTTTTTTTTTTTTTTATTTTGTATTTAGAAACATGTTATTTATTTAGATTTTCTAGTTGAATTGTTCACCTATATTGCATATGATCCATTATTGTACATCATTATCTTACAAACAAAATTTTTTTTTTTTATATAAATTTATATGTTACAAATTAAATTCCATACAACTGACTATTAAAGGATGAAAAAAAAGGATAAAAAAATTGCCATCCAGGATTTTTTTTCATTTCTTTTTTCAAAAAGAAATTGTCTTGCTTTTCAAAAAAAAAAAAAAACACTATGTAAAATTATATTTTTGAAGAAGACCTGAATTTTAAAATTATTCATTTTTTTAAAAGAAAAATCTCAAAAAAAATTGCTGGCAAAAAATTTTGATTTATTTAAGATGGAATGATCTATTATACATGTCTCTAATTTGTATTTAGATTTATTGTATTTATTTTTTTTTTTTTCTAGTTGAATTGTTCACCTATATTGCATATGATCCATTATTGTACATAATTAGGTTACAATAAAATTTGTATTTTATATGAATACTACCACAAGGGGGTTACTGAGTGCAAAAGAATATGCGAAAAAGAAAACATATAAGGAGAGAGAATAGTGACGTCATACTGGGGTCTTCTTCCCTTTTTTTTTTTTTGTTTTTGTCCAAATCTGTGAATTTGTTTTGCTTATGTTAAGTCCCAAAAAATGCTATATAAAATTCACTATATTTTATTCATAATGTTGAATGTGGTAACTCAAGTTGATGTTAAAAAGTGTAGCAAAACATTGTTGATTTAAGATAGAATAATCTATTATGACATGTCTCTAATTTATATTTAGATACAGTGCCTTTATTTTCAATTTTTCTAGTTGAATTGTTCACCTATACTGCATATGATCCATTATTGTACATAATTAGATTACAATAAAATTTGTATTTTATATGAATACTACCTTATCAAAATTCAAATGTATTAGAGTTGGGGGCCTATTATCATAAATTTTGGGGTGGGTGCACAAGACTATATCACCAACCTTGGTTTAATGGCTTGCAATATAAAAAAAATAAAAGCAACACCCCCACATGATAAATATAATTTGAAAATTTCAAAACCTTAATCTTGAACTATATCTTGAGGAAAAAGCTAAATATTTTTTCCAACAGCTTTGGAGGTCACAAAGATATCTGTTCTTGAAATTGCTGACAAAGAGATCATGTTGAAACTAGAGAAGATGGATGAAAGATGAAAAAAGAAAAGGGTGGATTAAGTCAAGATCTAAACCTCAAGGGTTGTTTAGAAAAGATAAATTGTCAGCTACTAAATTTAGCATTCACAAATGTGCTGAGTAAGCATGTTGCATTTAACACTGCAGAGGGGGACATAGCACATAAAGTACACTGAAACCTCAGCCCCTAATTCTGTTCTTCACCTCTGCTAATATTTTCATACTATAGAGGCATCCATCAAAATCTTGCCATTGGTACATCTGTTGGCCTGTCTGCCCTCGAGACAAGAGTACATTTTTACTGGGCGTGTTGTTGATGTTAGTCTGAGATCTGGGACAGTTCCAAAATACTTAAATCTCTCGTTGATTGTAGTAAACCATTTTCAGGGATTGAGTTGCAGAGCCAGATATTGCCAGGAATGTTATCTTCATATTATTCTTTGATTCATTCCTTAACCCAGCATAAAAAAAAAGAAAGGAAAAACAAAGCACCAGTGCTTCATATTTTGTAGGCGTTTTTCTTCAAATGAAAGCATAAAAACTTTTGTGTTGTATTTTTCTGCGTATGAAATTGGAAAATATATTGCTATGTAGGATTGGGTTTCTGGTTCCTTCTAAATTCTCCTTCAACTGTATACTTTGAACATCTCTGCCTGAACACTAAAACAATTAATAAATAAAATTTCATTCTATTTTTTTTCTCCTCGATAGAATTAAATAGCTTCACCTATCATCTAGTTTAAATTTTTCCCGTCTTTTGAATGAGAATAGAGATTTATCCCTTACTTCCTGTCTAGGATTAGGTTTCTATTCACTTCTAAAGTTTGCTTCAACTCTATACTTCTAATATCTCTGACTGAACTCTGAAATCTTATTTATTAATTTTAAATTTTTTTCTCCTCAGCAAGAGTAGATATATTCACATATCATTCAGTTCATATTCCTCCCTGGTCTTTTGAACAGGAGTAAATGCTTGTCCCTTGTTTCCTGTTTAGGATTGAATTTCCAGTTCCTTCTAAAGTTGACTTCAACTCTATAATTCTAAGATCTCTGCTTGAAATTTGAATTGTTTTTCACTAATTATTTATTTTTCTCCTCTTCCAGTAGAAGTAGATAAATTCACCTAACATCCTGTTTATACTCGGACCTGCTCTTTTGAAAAGAAGTAGATATTTATCTCTTGTTTCCTGTTTAGAAGGAATTGGAAACCCAATCCTAAAGTCCCAGTAGCCCCTTTGTGTCTTAGGGGCATTATTGCCTTGCTTGGGGTAAACTGGTTAAAAAAAGCTCAACAGAAATTCTAGAGAAAATTAATTTTTTTTTTCTTTTATGTATCATCTCCCTTAGAAAGTGGATGATCATGGCTCTCCACTTCTTACTATGGTTTAATACACAACTTCTAATTTCATGTACTTGCAGGCAATTGTTCTTCCAATCTTTTTTTATTATCACAATGTTTCAGCTGTTTTGCCATGCTTTCATCAGTACTCCACTCAGGATTGACCCACAGAATAATAGACTGGTGGATTAAAGTGTTGGTTTATGAATTTGACGACATACTAATTGTGAGTTCAATCCCTGGGCCAGGAAGTGTGTACTTGGCCTCATTGGAAACTTTTTTTGAAGAATAACTGAGAAGTACTAAGAACTAGATGAGACAGATCAAGATGTAAAAAAAGAAGACAGATAAAAAAGAAATAACAATATTTTGGCAGCTCTAGATGTGTAAAGAAGAACAAAAGGAGGCAGCTCTAGATTTAAAGAAGAACAATGGAGGCAGCTCAAGATGTGTAAAGAAGAATACGAGGCAGCTCAAGATGTGTAAAAAAAGAAAAAAGACAAAAGACAGCTCTAGATGTGTAAAAGAAGAAAAGAAGAAGCTCAAGAAGAGACAGCTCTAGATGTGTAAAAAGAAGAACAAAAGGACAGCTCTAGATGTGTAAAGAAGAACAAGACGAGACAGCTCAAGATGTGTAAAGAAGAACAAGACGAGACAGCTCTAGATGTGTAAAGAAGAACAAGACGAGGCAGCTCTAGATGTGTAAAGAAGAACAAGACGAGGCAGCTCTAGATGTGTAAAAGAGAACAAGACGAGACAGCTCAAGATGTGTAAAAGAGAACAAGACAAGACAGCCCAAGATGCATAACAAAGAACTCAATGAGACGGCTCTAGACATGTAATGAAGAATTAGAGATAGTCTTAGATGTGTAATGGACCAGGTTTCTGCAATGAATGTGGAGAAAAATGGTTCCATTGGTGCATAGTGAACATTGAGAAGCCCAGGAGGAGAAACAAAAACCAAATTGATTACATAACCATCAACAAGAGATTCAGGAATGCAGTTGTACACTGCAAAACATATCCAAATACTGACTGTGGAAGCACTCACCTCCATGTTATATATAAACTTAGAATGAAACTACAGAAACTGAATAGGCATAACACAGCACCCATATTGAAATAGAACAGACCCTTAAACAACCCAAATCTGAAAGATAAATGTATGTACAGTGTGAAAAGAAGATATGTGGGACAAAATGGAAATTTGAAATGGGATATAATAAGAGAAACTTTAGTAACATCAGACAACAAGATCATCCCAAAGGGAAATAGATAAAAAAAAAAAAAAAAAAAAATGGATGACAGATAAGATTTTTGACATGATGCAAAGGAGGCAGAAAATGCCAAGACGTGGAACAAATGCAGGCAGGCTAAAGAGAAATGGCTCAATGAAAAATGTACAGAAATAGAGTATCACAGATGAAGCAGATATGCATAAAGAAATGAGAGAACTAACAGGACAAACGACATGCTCATCAACAAGCTGCATAAATTCCAAGGATGGAATACTGATTAATACCTCAGAGATGGAGTGAATATATAGGAAAAATCTTCCTCGATGAAAGAGATCAACTGGCAATACACAGTAATACCGATGGACCTTAAATATTAAAAAACGAAGTGAAATCTGCACTGGTCATATTGAACAGAAACAACCTTAGACTATTTTTGCATAGACAAGATCACAGAAATAATAAATAAAATCTACAACAGTGGTGACATACTGGAGGATGTAAGCAGATTTATTTTATGGCTTCAACTACATTTTGAATGCAATTGTATGCCTTCAACTACAGATAAAATGGATTGTTGGAGATTTTGCTTTAAAAATCTATTGCTGATTATCTTACTATAGATATGTATTGGTGGTTGGTTGATTTTGTTTAGAGGCATATCAACCTCTATCAGTTATTTAATGCTGAAATCTAAATATTTCGAATGCAGTTGTATGCCTTCAACTACAGATAAAATGGATTTCTGGTCATTTTGCTATAAATTTTATTATTGTTGGTTCTTTTATTTTATATAAAAATGTATTGCTGATATTTTTACTAGAAAAATTTTAAAAAACTAACAGGACAAAAGACATGCTCATCAACAGGCTACATAAAATCCAAGGATGGAATGCTGATATTAGAGAAAGAAAAAATATCTCATAGATGGAATGAATATATCAGTGAACTCTTACATGATGAAAGAGAACAGCAGGCAATTCACAGAAGTACTGATATACCAGAAATATTATAATCTGAAGTGGAATCTGTACTGGCCAAATTGAACAGAAACAAAGTGTCAGGGCCAGACAGAATTGTAATAGAGATGCTGGCAGTCTTATATGATTTTGGTATAGACAAAATTACAGAAATAATGAATGAAATCTAAAACAGTGGTAATATACTGGAAGACCTAATCAGATCTATTTTCATAGCACTGGCTGAGAAACCAGGCACAAACGAACATGAACTCCATGAAATAATCAGCCTAATGAGACCTATAACAAAATTCATCATCTGAAATTCTAATGAATAGAGCATGCAGCAGAATCAGACAAGAACAGACACTGGAACAAGAAATGCAATATTTATACTCAGAATGTTATCAGAAAGAGCAATACAAATGCAGAAGGATATGTACCTGTGTTTTATAGATTACACAATGGTACTGAATAAAGTTTACCACAAAAATCAATTAGAACTGGTCAGTAACCTTGGAATATTCAGGAAAGACATTAAAATAATCAAGAACCTATACACATATATATATATATATATATATATATATATATATATATATATATATATATATATATATATATATATATAAATCACACACAAACAATAGATCAAGTTTGTAAGAGTCTTGATGCTAATTTCCCAGAAAATGGTTCCACAGAATTTGATCACTTGTGCAATGAATGTGGTCATGTCTAAATTGTGCAGATGTCCAATGTTGCCACATCTGGGAAAGAGAATGTAAATCCTTAACAAGACTAAAAAGTCTCATCTATACTTTCTATCTCTGAGGAAGAATCAATTGATTGCATTGTTTATAATATAAGCTATTATATATATATATTATCACCAGCATTTACTGTGTACTATATTATATAGAAAAAAAAAACAACCTTGCACCAATGAAAATGTGCATAAATTATTTTTAACTCAATATCAAAGTGATGAAAACTAGTCATTTTTTGGGTATTTTCCGATAAGTTGATGGAAAGATTGGGATTTTATATATATATATATATATATATATATATATATATATATATATATATATATATTTTCAAATAGAGTGTATCTGCAAAGGAGACAAAATAAATAAGAAAAAGACAAGAAGAAAAACTATTCTTAGTTGACGCGTTTTGTTCTTGATTGCCTTGATAAAGTCCCTCAGAGGATGAAAGGTGTCGACTAAGAATAGTTTTCCCTCCTATTGCTTATATATATATATATATATATATATATATATATATGTAAAAGACAATAGAAAAACTGTAATATTAGCTGAAGTGTTTCGTCCAGTGTGGATTTTTTTTCAAGGTCGTTTTTACCTTGAAAAGTTGGTTAATATTACACTTTTCCTGTTGTCTTTTACATTTACAAATATTGTTTTTTCTACAGGTTAATACTGAGAAATTTTTCATATATAACTTTAATATATATATATATATATATCTTTAAATGTTATTTTTAATGAATGTTCATATTTGAGTAGATGCTCCATTTGTTCTTTTATTTTATCCACCATCTTGAACATTCAAGAAATATTATTTTATCCACCATCTTGAACATTCAAGAAATATTATTTTATCCACCATCTTGAACATTCAAGAAATATTATTTTATCCACCATCTTGAACATTCAAGAAATATTATTTTATCCACCATCTTGAACATTCAAGAAATATTATTTTATCCACCATCTTGAAAACATTATTTCCACCATCTTGAACATTCAAAATATTATTTTATCCACCATCTTGAAATTCATTCAAAAGAAATATTTTTTATCCACCATCTTGAACATTCACCATCATCTTGAACATTCAAGAAATATTATTTTATCCACCATCTTGAACATTCAAGAAATATTTTTCTCTCCAAGGTTCATAATCAAGCAAGATCTTATCTGCCTTTAAAGCACACTTTACTCATTCAGATTTCATTTAAAGTCCTAACTGCTCAGTTTCATATCCAAAATGTAAACAAAGCAATTTCTAAAGAATTAATAGAATTTATTTATCAATCTGACATTTTTATTAAAATCTTTTAATGAAAATGTCAGATAAATAAATAAAAAACAATTAATTCTTTAGAAATGTTGTACAGTTCCATAAAAAGAAAAAAAATTATTAATTCATAATCTACAAGAAACCTTAAGAAAAATTCTGGTTGAAAACACAATAATTCTATACAAATCACAAAATCAGAATCATCTTACTATTCAAGAGGCCATATATATATATCAAACAATTCTCTCCTACCATCAACCTTACATAATAATTAATAGTGGAAATGAAGTGTTGAAATTTTTTTAAAAAATAAAAAATAGAAAGATGCTCATGCAAATTCCAGTCATGTGCAGCAAATGAGAGCTTGGAATGAACTCTCTTTTTCAAAAAACAGCAAAAACATAATTTACAGTTTAACAATCAAAACATAACGGAAAGATAATACAGGAGCATACAATGGTTGGTTGGAATGTCAAAGTGAATCCTTTATTTTGCTCACTGGGGTAGACTGTTCTAGTTCCACGTGCCATGTCTAATGGATGTCAGTTATCTGTTCTCCTCTTAATTCCCCTCTCCAAGTTCTCCACTGCCTTAACCAGGTACTGAACTCACACTCTTTGGGTCCTGTCACTGGATCTAACACCTTTATCCACTGTGCCATGTGTCATTGAGGACATCTGTGTATGAATTTCTAGGTATTATAACCCTAATGTCTTCAGCAACCATTTTTTATCAGTGCTTGATATCCAAAAAAAAACAGTTCCAGGAATAGTTCCATCATTAGAAACAAGACTGAATAAGGTGTTTTGCATTAGAAGGGGGCCGCTTTGAAGGAATTTAAATGCCGAACTTATATGTATGATAGTTTTCTTTGTATCACACCAGCTCCAATACTTTTTGATTAGATCTTGTCTTTTAACATTTCTGAACAACTTCAATCCAAATTCCCTTAAGCCTATTTTTACTTTGAAGAAAAACATTATTGAATTCAATCCATCTTTTATTTATACTTTTTTTTTTGTGGGGAGCAGGATGAGAGCACTTTGTATTTAAAGAGTCATTTCTCTAAAGTCATTATCAAATATCCTGGTGACTGCATTGTTTGTTCAACAATAAAATTATATTTTCAACGACAAACAGAATGCTTTTCTAAGTTTTCAGAAGTCATGTTCAAACCAGAACCCCTTTTTGTGTCTCGTAAAAATAGATTAAATGCTTTCACCCTAATTGAAAATCTTATCATAGCATCTCAGTTGATTAATAGAGTTGTAAGCAGTCAGATAAATGCAGAGAGGGAGAGATGTAATGAAAAAAGAATAAAGGAAAATATTAAAAACATAAAACAATAAGAGAACTAAATAAGACAAATGACTTGAATGCACAGCTCATCTTCAGGATGGCTTCTTTCTTCTGAGCTTGCCCAAATATTCAGGCCCATTTATGTTACCTCAACACACAGAGACCCAACCAGTGGTTTCTGCCGCAAACATGCTGAGCAGACCTTAGTTACTGTTCAAGTACCTGCCCAACCACGGTCACAAATGATTCAGAGCTTATGTTGCCCTTCCCTGATGATTACAAGCCTGGGATAGAGAGTCCAGTCTACCAAAAAAAAAAAACAAATAAACTAAAAACAAAAACCAAGAAAGACACTAAAAACAACTCAAAAACTAACAAATAAATTGCTCAGTTCCTGAAATTCAGCCTCACTCATCATCTTAATGACTTTCTCTGAAAACCCAACAGGGATTTTTCATAATGAAATTGGTATTCCCATATATATATATATATATATATATATATATATATATAATGAAATTGGTATTACCATATATATATATATATATATAATGCGAACTTTGGAGACCTAATTTTTAAGCTAATTTGACTATAATAAATGGATATATAGTTTAATCAACTGCATAGCCAGGGCCAGCAGTACATATGCTAATTTTATATCTTGTGTATGATGTGACCCCCACCCCCACTTAAAGTTAGCTTCAAAATGTGCATATAAAAAGTATATAAAGTTGCTAAAGAATTAAGATATAAACTTTTAAAGATATATAAGAAATGTATATATATATATATATATATATATATATATATATATATATGTGTGTATATGCACACATTCCTTATATATCTTTAAGAAGTTTAGCAACTTTGGTACATGTGTGTATATGGATATATGCATGTATGTATAGCTGGCTACTCATATTAGAGGATACCCGTCTACTAGGGTGGCTAGCCAATCCCTATTGCAGATGCTTGCTCAGGCACATTTGAGCTTATTGAATATCCACAGAGCCCACCTGTGGTCTATACTGCAACTGTGCTGAGCAGGCCTCTCTGGGAAAGAGCATGTTATCTAGTGTAATCAACAATTTGAACAAGGCTAGAATGCTCAATCCCTCAGCCACGATGACTTTGTGCTAGCACAGCTATTGATGCCTCCCAAGGGTTCTGTCTACCCAATTTCACTCACAAGGCTTGGGTCAACTCGTGGTATGCTTTTTCAGGCACTTTCAAATGGTGCTTCACACTGGAATCGACCTTTCCAGTTCGATAACATCAGGAAGTCTGCTTCCTGAAAAAGTGACCATTGTGAGATTTGAACACACACACACACAATGTTATATAGTCTCAAGCAAATATGTTAGTCATATAGTACAAAATACATTAAAAATGGCAGCTTTCAGTATCTTTTTGGGGTATAAATTTTTAATTTAATATAACTTAAAAAAATTATTAAAAGCAATTAAACAAAGAACAGAAAAGGCAGGGAAGTCACCCAAAGAAGACCCAAGTGCCACTCAATGTAGAGGGTTACTGAGTGAGATTGTTGTAATGGAAGGAGGAATCAATAAATGCTTAATATAAAGACGTATAGGATAGATATCACTTAATCCTTGACCTGAAGTGACTAAGATTGTAGCTGCCAGGGAAGCAAGCCCTGGGGAGTCTGTTCCACAAAGCAACAATTCTGGAGAAGAAGCTGTCTGAGTGGAACTGGTTCTTTATCAAAAAGAACACAAAAGAAATGGGAATGGTTTGTCACTGTAAACATAGCAAGGTGGGTTCCAGCTGTAAATATGAAAATATAGATCGCCATTTACTATAAATAGAGATATCATGCCACTGACTAGGTGGTTATAATTACATGTTTGACTATTGTGTTAACCCGGACGTTAAAGTAGAGTGTCATGTGTTTTCAAGATGAATTAGTACTTTTCTTAGCAGCTCTACACAGTTGTGTATTAACTGATAAGCAATCGATAATCTTTTTGTTGACTCTTTACTTCTTTGTTGTTAATGCATTTTAACTGCGTTTGGTAATTAAATACTTTATTATTTTACACTGAAGTCTTTCTGTTATTACTTGTATTATGTACATCTGACGGATTACAAAATAGCAATAATAAATAAAGATAATAATAAATATAAAATAATATTAAATAACAATAATAATGATAAGAAGAAATATAAAATATTAAATAACTGCACACATCAACTGCCATTTTACCTTATTGCAATCGATGTCCAAAATGAACTCAAGTCCATTGATAACTGAGGCAAAAGATGGCTTGTTGATTTTAATGGCACCAAAACTAAACTCAATTCCATTAATTATCTGAGAGACCCCTCTCTGCCTTTTATCAGCATAGCTGCTAACCGCCAGGAAAGTGACTTGTATGATCTCAGGTTAGCATTCTTAACTGACATGAAGTGGAAAGACTATATTGAATCCATTTCTAGGTCAGATTCTAACAAAGTTGGTTCATTGCATCATGCAAGACAAGTTTTCTCTCCAGAATCTATCTTGCATATCTATAAGTCTACCATTCACCCATGCTTAGAATATTGCTGCCACATATTGTCTGGTGCTATTTACCTTGAGCTCCTTGATAAGATCCAAAGAAGAATCATTAATGTTTTTGGTCCTGATCTGGGGGCTTGGCTTCAATCACTTTTTCACCACTGTAAGGTCTCCTCTCTGTGTCTTTTCTATAAATACTTTTATAGTAATTGTTTGGATGAGCTCTTCACTACAATACCTAGACTTTTTGAATTTAAGTACAGTACTAGACTAGTGTCAAGTTCTCATTAATTTACAGTTGAGCTGCTCCAGATGTAGCTGTAAGTTCTATGCTAACAGTTTCTTCTCTCGCACTTCTCGCCTGTGGAACTCACTTCTGGCTCCATGCTTTCCAGTCAATTTTAATCTTCAACAATTTAAATGCAATGTCAATCACTATCTACTGTCTTCCTGATTCTTCTTTTGTTTTTGTTCCTTTATAATATTTCTGTTTTCAAATTATTCCACATGCAGTTACTCCTGGAGTCTTAGCTTTATGGCTACATATAGTTTTGAATTCTCCAAGACTGTGTCCTATAGTCTTGGATGACAATCAGTCTCTCTTGCCATTTATCCATAGCAGGGCTGGGGGAGAAGTGATGAATCCATACTTTTTCCATGCTTGTAAATTGATGTAATGAACTTGACTGGAATTCAAACTCGGCTCTCTGATTCCTCAATCCTAAATGCAATCTATTCTGCTTTAAACATTTGCTAATATTGACCATTGTGTCATTTGTATGTAATCACCTGCTGGTGCTAATAGACATTTTTCTTGGTGGGGGATTTTTATTTTGCTGTCAGCATTTTTTAAAACGTTTTTTTCTCTCAATGTTCCAACATGTTAGAACAAGAACCAATGATTAAAACACAAAGCAGCAAAGGTTCAGGGATTTAAGGAAACGATTACTGCTATTGATGTTGTCTGACTAAAAAAAAATGTCAGAGCTTGACCATTGTGTAGGTTCAAATTTCTTTCTTTTCATTATTATTATTATTATTATTTATATTGTGACCATTAAAAATGCTAACTTTGCGTAATTTTTAATGGCCAATATTTTCCTCCCCTTCTCCGTTCCAGATTCCTTTTATCCCATCTTGCTTTGTCGGCTTCTCTCTAATTTTGCCATATATTCATTTTTACATTCACTTTCTCTTCCTCGATCTTTTTCTACCTTTTGTTTCATTTTAGTAATAAGTGTAGCTTTTTATTTATAAACAACTGACACTTCCAATCATCAAGCTTCCTTGATCTCTACAGTCTTAATCTCTTCACGTTTATCTATCCTACATATCCTCATAATATGCACCGCTTACTCCTTCCTTGTATGCCCTTACAACAACCTGATTTACTAACCCTCTACTTTGAGTGGCTCTTGTGCCTTGTATTGGATGAATAATAGTTAAAAAAACAAAAAAAATCAATTTGTATTTATTAATGAAATATTGATGACACAGTACATAGATATAAGTTTTAGGGCATTTCGCCATGATGTTACGGTTATCAAGGTTGTCTCGCTGGATCAGTTACCACTGAATAGGGAGTTCAATCTTCATTTGGTGCCTTGGGTGCCTGGTAGATGTGGCACAAGGCCGAAAGTAAGCTATGTCGAGAAAATCTTTTGGACAACCTTACCAGGGTGTAATGATTAGCAAGATTGTCTTGCTAGATCAGTTACAACTAAATAGTGAGTTTGATCCTCACTGGGTGCCTCATACTTTCGGCCTTGTGCCACACCTAAGTTATGCATGAGGTAATGGTTAGCAAGTCTATTGACTGAATAGCGAGTTCAATTCACACTGGGTAGCCCATACTTTCATCCTTGTGCCATACCTAAGCTATGCTTAGAAAATCAGTTGGGCACTTTGACATGGTCTAATGGTTAGCAAGGCTATTGATTGAATAGTGAGTTGGATTCATACTTTGTACGCCATACTTTCAGCCTTGTGCCACACTTAGAAGATCACCATAGATATAAGTTTTAAAATTATCTGAATCTCACCAAATAAATATACTTGTACATATATACCTTGCATTATTTAATGGAACGAACACAAACTTGTCTTTGGTCTGGTTTGCATGTTATTTAGTGATTTCAGCAGTTGTTATTCATCCTGCAGCACCGGTTTGTATGTGGTAGGAGGTGCTCAAAAGCTTTGTCACCCATCTGCCTAATGTATTTTATATACATTATTAAAGACAACAGACATTTTCTGTCATTTAATTTACTGATAAACTTTTCCAAATTACGAATAATCCTCATTAGACAATAAGGAAATTACATCAGAAATTGTTTGAAGTTCGTTTCATAAGAAAAGTACAAGAAATATGGTCCAATTTTTCAACTTTCTTAAGTCGTCATCAGAACAGGTAGAGGCAATTAGTAAGTTTCATAGAACTAGTGAGTGTTGTGATGCAGGCAAAGATTGTTTGGATGTGTTTTTCTTGTTTTTATATATACAGGGTGAGGCAAAAGTTGCACACCATAGGGATTAATGAGGTCTTGTTAAGTGGCCACCAAGGTCACCAGACTTCACACTCTTGGATTTTTTATTTGAAATAAATTGTTTATCAGACAAACCTCTAAAATAGTTGAGGAACTTAGAGAATTAAATATGAATGCAATAAAATGACAAAAAACCTGTTAATGAATCATGCAGTCACAGAATTGAATCTGTTATGAAAAAGGAGGAGTACATTTTGAACAGCAGATATAACAATTAAATAACTTTTAAATAAAATTTTCATGTGTAATTATACTTTTAATAAATCATCCCTTTGGTGCACAGATTTTGACTCGTCTTGTATATACAGTCCAGCCTCTTTAATCCAGCACTATGTGGTTTGGCAATGCCCATGGTTCGGTACTTCATTGAACGGCTACAAGGACAGCGTCACACACGCTGCTTACAGCATTCTGAAGCAGCTGACAACAGCAGAGTGTTTTGGTGATACGGTCTTGCTTATATATATATATGTCAAAGTGTAAGAGAACGAACAGTAGGATTACAGCGTTCAAAACATTAATTTAAAAATAGTGCTCAATACATAAAGTAGAGCCATAATTCTCCACCTGATGATACGACTTAAAAAGGTTTTCCCATTTTTTGATGTTGAAACAAAAATGTACAATTTTGTAGTGGATATTTGCATGTTCTAATATAACACTGATAAGATAAATAAATAAGATTATATATATATATATATATATATAATGAAAAACAAAATATGCACACAAAACATACTGTATTGATTATACAAACATACCAATAATAACTTATTGTAAGGTTAATATTGGGGTTGATTTCAGCAGACATCTTCCTCTTTTATTGAGGAACTTAAAGAAAGAATTAAATATGAATGCAGAAACTCTCCGATGTGTTAATGAATCAGGCAGGCACGGAATTAAAATGTTTTGAAAAAGGAGGAGAACATTTTGAACAGCACATATAACAATTAAATAAAATTTTCCTGTGTAATTATACTTTTAATAAATTATCTATGTGGTACATGACTTTTGTCACCCTGTAGATCTGAGAATGCAGGCTCTTAAGTTAAAATTGTTTTTATTATGGCTGTTTTGGTTGTATGAATAAGACTGATTTGATTTTGCTAGTATTTCTGAGTATCTGTCTAATGTTATGATGATCCTTATGCTGCTTATTAATATGATGTCTAATGGCACAGACTTCACTTATATGAAATTTGATAACAGAAACATAAATTCTAAAATACTGATATAATGGAATATGCATACACCTGTGTTCCCCCTCACTGGAATATGATTGGCTGGTGTCTGTCATAAATACCGATGGACATGTAGGTACGACAGAGTTTAAGTCTATGACAACGCTCATTGGACTATGCCCATTGGACTACGCCATTGGCTATTCTATTGGTCTACACCGATTACCTTCGACTATGACGAGTACCAGTCGATTACTGCTACTGTGTACTACTTGGTTACAGTAGCCAAACCCACTTAGCTACTTCGATCAATTATATCCCTTTCTGGGACATATCAAATACATATTCTAATTCTGACATTTATTCTTGAGAAATGACTTTGATAAATACTTAAAAACAAAAAGAAGCTAACTTCATAATTATTCTACTTAGTAAAAACCAAACTTGTCTTTCTATTTTACAGGCGGCCCAAATTCCTACTGTGAAACAGGTCAAGTGCCCGTCCAGGATCCACTTATGAACAACCCTTCTTGTTTAGCAATCCCCACAGAGAGGAATAATATGAATCACCTTGTAAGTATTTTTTTATATATATATATATATAAATATATATATATTTTGGAGGATTATATTATTTTGATATATTGTTTCTGTTAAAATGATTATAGAGAGCAGTGGTTCTCATCTGGGATCCATCTAACATTACTGGGGTACATACGTCCTGTGTATGACAATAAACTACATCCATATCCTGGGTAAGATGATAAACTAACTACATCTGTACCCATGGTAAGACTATAAACTACATCCAACAGCAAGGACTGATTAGGATGATTTGAGGAGCGTGGAACCACTTAACTGCTTATGTTCTTAGGTCCACCCTGACCCAAGGTGGTAGCACCTGATAGGGTCCCAGCTATGGGCAAATAGTTAACACCCAAACTGAGGTCAAAACACTATGAAAGTGTAAAAATAGGTTTTAACACTAGCAATACATTTTTGTAAAAAAAAATTACCAGCAATAAATTTTTGAAGAAAAAAACTTTTCCAGAAATATATTTTTGAAAAAAAAAAATATTATCAGCCATGCATTTTTGAAAAAAAAAAAAAAAATATTGCCAGTAATACATTCTTGAAGAAAAATTATTAGCAGCAATATATTTTTTGAAAAAAATTTTCCCATAATAAAAATCTTGTCAGCATTAAATAACCCATTGAGGTTCATATGTCATAAACCAAACCAAACCGAGATCCACACAAAAAAAATAGAAAATTGGGGGTCCACAGTAACATTTCAGTGGTAAACTGAGCAATTTCACTTTAGAATGGTTGTTACAACTAAGAGTTGGAATTTCTACAGCAGTCTACACCATATTAAAATACTAAAATTAGAAAAACAATACTAAAACTAGCAGAAAATGAGATCAAGTAAAGCAAACCAGCATCCCTTTTATACATTTAGCTGAATAAAACTGACATAAAGGAAGGGTTATATATATATATATATATATATAAAGTTACGAAGAACTTGGTAAACTGAATGGGTAATTCTAAGGAGGATGAAATCCTGAGAGCTCAATGTGAATCCAGAGCTAATATTTAATGAAAAAAAAAACAAAAAAAAAAACAGACCACTTTAAGGTACCATTACAATAATTTATTTCACCAAAATCCTTTTTGAAGGACTCTGGATCATCATTTTTTTTTTCATTAAAAAATATATATATATATATATATATAATATTAGTGGAAAATATACATACGTATGCAAAATATATAAATACCCATACATTTCTTCATCTTTGTTGCCATATTCATGATGTTTTGGCAGTTGTATGCACCAGCCTTCTTCAGGTTATTGGAATTTCACACTACTCTTTGTGTCCAGTCAATGCTTTTATCTACTGGGCCATGCGTCTGAGTTGTGAGTTCAGTACCTGGCTACTGCAGAAGTGATCAAGAATATGGAGAGCTGAGTTAAAGGGAGATAACTGAGACATCAAGAGGAGGCATGGCCCGTGGAACGAGAACAATCTACCCCAGTGGACAAAGTAAAGGGTTTGGTTCAAAATTCCAGTTGCCCCGAAGAAGGCTGGGGCGTACAACAGTCAAAACTTCGAGAATATGGCAACAAAGATGAGGACAAGTCTGAATAATGTAAATAGTGTAAATAACTACAATAGATCATCTCAGAAATATAAACAGTTTACAAAGGGCTACAAAGAACAGAAAATTGTGGAGTAACATTTATAGCAATAAGAAATATGCATATACACCTAAGCATATATATATATATATATATATATATATACAATGAAATGGACTAAATGGACAATTATTTATTTTCTGCTTAGACATCATTTTAATAGATCCAATTTTTTAAGTAAATGCTCTGTTTTTTTTTATTAAACATTTACCAGCCAGAATTTGAGAAATTTTGTTGTAAATATGCATTCAAATTAATGTCTTTAAACACACAATCTTTGACGATTTGTCGCAATTGATCATATCTGCTCACGAAACATATCTTAACGTAAACAATTACAATATACCATAAAATGGACTAAGTCCATCAATTATTTAATATATTTTTTGTTTATAAATCATTTTAATAGATACGATTTAAGTAAATGCTCTGGTTTTTTTAAAAATTAACTTGGACTTTGCTAACCAGTTGCTTCTCTATAGCTAAGTAGTATAGCACATTAGATCAAATGATGGTTCCATGTAGGACACAAGTTTTGATTCCTTTTGGAAAACACATTTTCTACAAAATCTGCATTAATAACCTTATGTTATTTGAAATAACATATAAATAACACAGAAATTCATCCCAAAATAAAATAATTTAAATACTAATTTGCATAAAAAATTTAAAGAGCGTCATTTTCTCACTTTCATTTATTAGACATTGAATTGTGTTACTTAGTGTCCTCCATAGCTTGGCTAGACATTTTGGCTAACCTGATGAATATTTAGGAGTATTCTTAAATTTAAACATTTTGAAAAATCAATAATATTTTTGCTCTTGTACATAAATACTTGTTACAAAATAAAACCCTTGCATTTGTCTTGATAAAGTACCTTAGAGGATGAAACACGTCAGCTAAGATAAAATTTTCTTTTGTCTTTATTTCTGTGTCTGTGTGTATATATATATATATATATATATATATATATATATATATATAAGAAAGAACAGTAACATATATAATCCTGTGTTCTTATTGATATTTTTACAAAATAGTGCCCAATGTAAATTTACAGATCATTAATATTATAAATTAACCGATTTAGAAAATGTTTTTTTTTTTTTTGCTACACAGTGATAACCATGATTCAAAAATGGAACCTAAAAGCTTCGAATTTAATTTTATAATTAAATTAAAAACATTAGTTCCATTTCATTCTCAAGCAAATTTTGGAGTAACTTATTTTTTAAATTTACTGAGTTTTACAGGCACAGAAAAATTCATAATTCATTGTTTCCAAGGATACAGAGAGATCCAATCATTCAGACAAGGGGTGGTAGCATGTTCAATTTTATTAACTTTTGTTGTATCAGTTATTAGTTACATTTGAAAAAGGAGTTTTGTTTAGGTAGGGTAGGGATGTATTTTACAACAAATTCGGACATACGTTAAATGCATGTTGTCTGGGTTTTTTTTTTAAATTCTATTATTAACAGTATTTTTTTTTTTTTTTTTTTTCTATTATTTTATACTTAAAGATTTTTTTTGGGGATGTTTAGGTTAGAATATGTTTTATTTAACTACAATTTTAAAATTTTTTTTTTACTTTTTTTAATAGACTATATTATTTTTTTAAAACAAATGTACTAGAATTACTTACAGTATATAAAATTATTTTTCATATCAAATATAAGTATGTATATTACTAGATCAAATTTTTTAAAAATTTTATTTTTAAATATTATTTAAGGAAACTTTTTGACAATGACGGCAAAAAATAGCTAATTCATTTCTCTGATTCAGTAAACTTTTATTTTTTATAAACTTAGTAATATATAGTTTCTCATGTATGAGCAAAGGACATGGGTCATTTAATGACCTACATATTCTAGCTTTTCTTATTAATTTCATTTTTTACTGTAGGTGTTTTATTGGATTCTTTTAAGTGCTAGAAGTACTTTTGAGAGAGATGTTTAGGTTATCCTAAATATATTTTGTTGAATACAATTTTTTTGATTTTCACTCTTAATTTTAATAGACTATATTTTTGTAGGTTTTTTATGAGATATTGCATTGGTATACTAATGATTGCGAATTTTTTTTTGTATGAGGATTTCTACAGTTACATGATTTTTGTTTATCTTTATCTGTTTTTATTTTTACATTGTCTAAATTTTTTTTGTTCTGGTATAAGTGTTTATTTAAGATATTAGCATTGTTTCTTAATTTTTTTCTAAGTTTTCACTACACCTGTAACTTAATTTTACTGTATTTTTATTGAAAATAGTACTTAGTTTACTTTCACTAGGAAAATTGCTTGACTATTAATGCGAGAAATTTTTGTCCTAATTTGTTCTTATCATTTGGTTGTGTGTGGGCGTATACCAAATTATTTTTCTACTTCTGTTTTTTTCTATGCTTTCCATTTTCATTTTTTATATAATTTAGTGGCTACAAAAACCCAAAATTATCTTTTAGAGCTTTCTTATAGAAATTAATATGTTCATCAAAAATCTTGTCATTTGCTGAATTTGTACTTATTCTTTTTTGGATAGATAAAGGTATATGCTTAATTATAGATGGGGTGGGGTGATTTGATTTAGGGTGTATATATAAAGGATTGGTATTGGGTTTTTTATAAGGTGTGTATGTAGTTTTCTTTAAATCTAATGTTATATCAAGGAAGTTAACTTTTTTAATTTAGTGCTAACCGTGATTTTTAAGTTCATGCTTTTAAATTCTTTATATAATACGTTTCTAATTTTATCTATTTTAAAGTTAGTAGAGTTTTTAATAACCATAAGACCATCATCTCTGTATAAAACAATGTCAGTTATATTAATATCACGGTGCATTGTAAGATTGTATAATATAAAAAGACCTATGAGATCAGAAGACTCAGCTGAGTCTAGTGATCCAATTGTGATGTCAAAGTGGTCATATGAATTTTTTATCCATTGCTCACCTTCATTTATAATAATGTTCTTTTCTTCTTTTGTAATATTGCTGTACTGGGTAGCAAAGTCCAACGCATTCATGAACAGTTCTTTAGATATTGATTGATAATAATTTTCAATATCAAACTGCAATAGTGTACAGTTGGTTTTTACTTTTATATAAGTAAACCAGTTTGTCACATCTTTGGTATTAATCCAAAGTTTCAGGTCTATTTTTTCTTTAATTTGTTGATTTACCCTTTCAAGAATCATTTTACCAATTTCTCTGATATCAGGTCTTGTAGGTTTTATTATCCTTGTAGTCGGATTAGCTTCAAAATCTGGTTTGTGATCTTTTAAGGTTATATAGCAATTTCTTTCATATAGTTAGCCTACTCTATCCCTGATCTTCAGTTTATCAGTGATTTTTTTTTACTGCTATTATTAATATTCTCAACCATGTTGAGGTCATTATTATTTGCCTTTTTGTAGTTATGTAAATCCTTATTTATTAGATCGTTCTAGTCTTTTGTGTTTTTTTTTTTTATAGGAGTTTCCAGTTTTGTTGGATTTTACTAAAATTATATATATATATATATATATATATATTGACCACAAATATTATATATATATATGTGTGTGTGTGTGTTTATATGTATAGGAAACTAGTACAGCATTGTATACATATTGATCTATGCTTTTGTTATTCTTCAGTTTTAAAAATGATTTACTTTTTTCCAAAGATAAATCTTCATTTATTTATTTGCAAGCATTACCTTTTTTTTTTTTTCTGTTTTTGTGCCCATCTTTCCTGTTACTACTTTAGATTCTGAAGAACTTAATTCCGGTAACAACCATCTTTGAATTTAATTATTTCTAAAACTTGGCAAGCACACAAATTCAATGATGAAGTAAGATTTCTCAAAACTTGAAATACTCATCAGCACCTGTTTCTTATTTTCAGACAATATATATATATATATATAAAGTCCATAGAAATGCTAATTATTATTTATTTGAATGAATTAACAATCACATCTTGCTGCTTGAAATGTTCAGCCTAATTGAAAGATTTAAACTCTTCTTTGAAATTAAAATATCGCTTATGAAGGATTCTGATGAACCCATGAACAAAATTGAAGTGAAATGTTCATTAGTTTATTTAACTTTTACTAGATGATGTTTTTTCCAGCTTATTGCCCTTTTGGGATTTTGTTATTAAAAGGATAATTAAATAAAATTATATAATCCATCTTGTGCATTTATAAATCTACCATTCATCTGTGCATAGAATATTGCTGTCATATCTGATCTTGTGTTCCTGATAAATTTCAAAGAAGGATCTGCAATGTTATTGATTCTGATCTGGTATCTTGACTTCAGTCAGTTCCTCGCTGATGTGAATGTGGCTTCCCTCTGTCTCTTCTGCAAATATTTTTTATGGCAACTGTTCTTCAGTTGTCCAGGTTTGTTTTTGTTTTTTTTACATTAAAAATCCAAACATCTGAATTCCAAACAAACAGGAATAAAGAAAACATGGGTATGCCTGTTAAATAAATTGTCATATGTAAAGATTTTTCAGAATTAACCTGTAGTAAAAGACAATATGTGTTAAGGAAAAAGACAATAGGAAAACTGTTGTTTTAGTTGACGCTTTTCATCTAATATGGACTTTTTTAAGGCAAAAACATTTGTTTTTTGCCTTGAAAATGTCCACATTGGATGAAAAACATTGGCTAAAACAATTTTCCTATTATCTTTTTCCTTAATACCAACTTATGTAAGTGAATTCAAATGAGGCAAAAAGGAGTAAAAATAGTCTTTAGTTGAGAAGTCTTTAGTCTTTGGGAAGTTGGTCCACAGAAAAAGCTGTGGTTTAGAAAAGACTTTGATTGTTGTTTTTGATTCATTTGAATATGACAAGATACGTTTTTTTTTTAGCACAGGGTATTTCAATATGGTGTAATGGTTAGTAAACTTGTTTCACCAGATCAATTACGAATGAATAGCAAGTTCAATCCTCACTGGGTGCTCTCTACTTTCAGCCTTGTGCCACATTTAAGCTATACTTAGAAAATCACCATGCTTCTTTCAGCATATGCTTTGGGGAGGGGGAGGAAAAGCTATGTTGCCCACACCATGTGTTTGAATAGCTTGGAGATAGCTGCATCTTTGCTTCTGAAAATTGAAATCTGTGGGGTTTGTGTGAAAAATAGGGCTTCAGTTTTCTCTGATTGGTCAAATATTTTGCATGGTGATGTTAATTTCTTCTCAATAAACAGTTTCATTTAAACAAATGTGTGTTGTATTGTAGAATTCTTTTGGCATGTTTGTAAATATCGTCTGTTATTGGGCCTGTTTTAATATGGTATGCATGTGGGTATGTAATCATGTTGGAAATAAGGTTTATTTCCTATAGCTTTTTTCATTAGTACCTCTTTTCATTAGTGCCACAATCGTATCAAGTTAAGCATGCTACTAGATTGGCAACTAGGTCTCACCATTTTACAAGCTTGACACAAATGTCTCTTCCATTCTAACAGTTTTTTTTTCTCGCATTTCTCACCTGTGGAACTTCATTCTGATTTCTTGCTTCCCTGCCATTTATTGAATTTAAATTTAAAAGATCATATGTAACGCCATCTTCTGTTTTCTTGAATCTTTTTCCTTTGTTGTCCTTTAAGGAAAAGACTACTTTTTCTCTTTCACTCACTGTAATGCCTTGCATCTGTGTTTTTTTTTTTTATCATTTCACCCCAAGTAAGGCAATAAAACTATGAAAATGCAAGGGGTTACTGAGTTTTAGAGAATATGAGAAAAGTTCATCAGAACAATTACCATGAAAGTATTTAAAGAAAAACCATAGGGAAGCTACATTACGGTGGTGTGAGAGTGACTGAATCCGAGATGCTATGTCAGGACCTATAACATTGCAGATTCTTTGGATTTAATCAAGAATCTCTAAATATTAGCAGGAACACCAGACCAGATGTAGCAGCAATATGTCAATAAGATAATCCCCAAGTGGCATTATCAGCTTGCTTGGGGTTAAATGATTAAAAACAGAATTTATAGATATATTGGGCATTCTAGAGTTGGACTGGATTTATTTCTATCATTGACAGATACTGTGTTCAGTTTTGTTTAATGGCATATCAACTTCTGTGGGTTATTTAATGCCAAAATTTAAATATTTTATACACCATTTTATTCAGCTACATATATTTTTAACAAAATTTTATTCATCAGTATTATTTACATTATTCGGACTGTTATCCCCATCTTCATTGCCATATTCACAATGTTTCAGCCATTGTATGCTCCGGCTTTCTTCAGGTGATTGGAATTTTGAACATGACCCGAGGATAGATTGTTCTAGTTCCACGTGACATGCCTCTTCCTGATTTCTCTTATTTCCCTTTAAGTCAATTCTCCAAGTTTTGGTTCACCACTGCTGTGGCCTGGTATTGCACTCAACTTTTTTGGAATTGGAACTACAAACAAAATAAAATAAATTTGGTTTGAAATTCCAAATCCCTGAAGAAAATTGGAGTGTACAATTTAATAAAAATTTTGGCAATGAAGATGAGGATAACAGTTCAAATAATGTAAATAATCATAATCACCTAAACTCAACTATAGAGATATTTTCAATTTTTTTTTATTCATTTTTATTTATTTGAACTGTTATCCTCATCTTCATTGTCATATTCACAATGTTCCAGCTGTTGTATACTCTGGCCTTCTTCAGGTGATTGGAATTTTGAAACAAACCATTTCATTCACCAGGGTAGATTATTCTAGTTTCACATGCCATGCCTCTTCTGGATGTCTGAGTTATAGACAGACAATTTTTTTTTCGGCTATAGATATTTTGAATACAATTTTATGCCTTCAACCCCAGATATTTTGTACATAATATTATACTTTTAGGACGGCTTTTTTTTTTTTTTAGCTATATAGTTTTTTTTAATTTATTTGTTTAAATATTAACTTTTGAAATGGATACTCATATTTGAATAGATGTTCTGTTTTTGGGGGCGTTTTTTAAACAGTATATTTACATCTACCGGCCATCATATTTAAGAAATCTTGTTAGAAAAACATATGTTCTCCAGCAAGATTTGAACCTGCATCACCTTGGGTAAACTGTCATTAGATCTGACATGACTTAGAGGATACATATTTGAGTTGGTCTGACAGGAATCGAACCCATATCCTATACAAAACTGTCATATAGCCTGACATGCTATAGCATTTTGCTACATTTGTTTACGCTAAGATATGGTTTGAGCAAAATCATGGGAAATTTGTTGCTTAAAAACAGTAATTTGACTTTGCTGACCAGACGCTTCCTGAGTAGTCAAATAGTATAGCACATCAGGCTATATGGCAGTTCCATGTAGGTTTGATTCCTGTTGGAGGACACATATTCTATGAAATTCCTTGGACATTCAGGCCGTTAAATGCAGTTAATACTGTTTATTATAAACGGAGCATTTACTTAAATATTTGTATGTATAAAAATGATGTGTGTGTGTGTGTATATATATATATATATATATTTATATATGTGTTATTTATAATGTATACTCATATTTGAGTAGATGCTCAGTTTTTATTCACTAAAAAAGCATATTTATTTATATCTAGCGGCCTGGATATTCGAGTAATCATCTTAGAAAAATATGCATCCTCTAGCAGGATTTGAACCTGCATCCCCCTTGGGGAAACTGTCATTAGATCTGATGTACCTTGACCAACTCAGCCACGTAGGGCCTCCTGATCAAACAAAGCCTGAATACTGCTTTTGAACACATATCTTCCCCATTCTCAAAATATACATATGTGCTCTGTTTTGTATCCTAATGTAAACAAAAACAATTTTTAGGAAATGGATTAAATACGACATTTTTAATTTATTTGTTTAAATATTCTTTCTTAAATGGATCCTTGAATATTAGCAGATGCTCTGTTTTTATTTATTTATTAAACAGCATATTTATTTATTTCCATCTACTAGACTGAATATTTGAGAAATCTTGTTAGAATAATGTGCTCTCCAGCAGGATTTGAACCTTGGGGTAAATGTCATCAAGATTCTAGTGGTCAAAGACACATTGTTTTGGGAGACAGATACATAGAATAGCAATTTGTGGAAAGAAGCTGTTCAAATGGAACTTACATCTCACCTATTGAATACGAAGTGGATGAGGGTGGATTGGTAGAATGTGTGTGGATGGCAGGTTATTCATACAGCGCTATTCAAAAATTATCCCAAGCAATTAAAGAAATCATAGTATTTGAGTAGATGTTCTGTTTTCATTTATTTACTAAAAAAGTATATTTATTTATATCTACCAGCCTGAATATTCGAGGAATCTTCTTAGGAAAAATATTGGTCCTCCAGCAGGATTTGAACCTGCATCCCCCAAGGTAAACCATCATTAGATCTGATGTGCAATGACCAACTCGGCCACATAGGGCCTCCTGATCAAGCAAAGCCTGAATACTGCTTTTGAACACATATCTTCCTGATTCTCAAAATATACATATGTGCTCTGTTTTGTATCCTAACGTAAACAAAAACAATTTTTAGAAATGGATTAACTCCAACAGATTTTTAATTTATTTATTTAAATGTTATTTCTTAAATGGATTCTCATATTTCAGTAGAGGCTCTATTTTTATTTATTTATTTATTTATTTAACAGTATATTCAGTTATTTACATCTACTGGTTTGTAGATAAAAAGTATTGCTAGAAATTTTTTAAAAAAGTGTATTGTTGGTAATTTTACAATAAAAATGTATTGCTAGTATTTTTACGATGAAAATCTTTTATATTCCCAGTGCTCTGACCCTTGTTTGGGGCAGGGTACACTATTTTCCTATAACTCGGATGCTAAAAGGTGCAACCACCTCAGGTCAGCTGGACCTGAGAAACAACAGAAATTATAGGTGATTCCACACTCCTCAAAATCTCTGATCTCCCTAGCAGAGACCTTGCTGCCAAATGTAGTTTGTCATACCCAAGACTTGACAGATACTGTGGTAAAAAGTCCAGTAATAGAGTTTTGGGAAATATGGTTTTTCTCTCATTTAAAAAAAATAAAAAACGAATCAGATAAAATAAAATAAGATAAAGAAAGAAACAAACAATGGCAGCTGGTTTCTGCCCAGACATTTTGTTTTCCTGAGACAGAACGCCTGAGGAAAAACAATTTACAAGAATTAAATAGTATTATTGATAATGATGGTAATTTCTGCAAAAGACAAAGTCGAAAATAAGATTGACTGAGCCAAACAGGTGGCACACTATTAATAAATTTCTTTCTAATTGATGTATGAAATTTGGTGTATAGATGTATATTTGGTGTATATGAAAAGAGATCTTTTAAAAGAAAGTAGTCTTGTGATGTTTTATTACGGCCAAAGATATATAATGTGGAAATTAAAATAATGAAAAAATAAACCAATATGAAGAATAAAATTTATTTGAATTCGTGACTGAATCTTTGAAATATTTTCTTTTTTTTTTCTCTGCCTAAAACTGAATTTTTATTTATTATTGAATTACTTTTTCTTTTCTCAATAGGAGTAGATAGGTTTGCCTATCATCTGGTTCACACTCCTCCCTGATCTTTTGAACAGGAGTAGAGGTTTATTCCATGTTTCCTTTTTAGAATTGGGTTTTTGGTTCCTTCTAAAGTCTACATCAACTCTATACTTCTAAAGTTGCCACCTGAAATCTGAATTGTTTTTCATTAATTATTTATTTTTCTTCTCCGTCAGTAGGAGTAGATAGGTTCACTTATCATCCTAGTCACACTCCTTCCTGCCAGAATTGTTTCAGTTTCAAGTAATCTTTGGGGTTTGAAACAGAACTAGGGACTTTAAATTAATTCTGTAAATGAATTAGAAAGTTTTTAGCTTCTGTTTTTGACACATGGTAATTCCTGTGTAGCGATGGATCATATTTTTAAATTAGTAAATTTATAATATATACATATATATTTGATCTGATTCTTGGAGGTTTTGATCTCACTTTCCATGAGAGAACGTCAAAATTTTGTTAGTGTTAGCATTGCGTTGCGTTATGTTAACCTCAGTGTTAGCGTTGCATTAGCTACAGGATTATATAAAGGTCTATTACAGCATCTATAATACTCTGCAAAGAAATACACGTTACTTAATATATATTATATATATATTGTCATGTGTGACAAAAGAAATGAGATAAAGTAAAGGGAACGATAAGAAGATGAACTAAGTTTTTTTTAGTAAACAAAAGACTATTTTAATTTAGTCTTTTGAAAATTAAGCTAAAAGAAAATAAGAAGGCTTACCAGTGAGAAGTTAAAATTAATTCAAAAGAACTTCAGTTGGGAGTTGTTGGGTTTTTGTGGTATTGTTGCATGTCCCATAAATCAGTCAGTTCTGAACCAGATTTCTACAACAACTGACTTTGCCAGCCAACTCACTTAATTTTGGTGCAAACCAACAAAAGCCCACTTTGTAAGGTCATCCAACCACATCAATGAAGCCTTTGATCTAAACAACCCAGAACTCAAATGTTTAATATGTAAAAAGAGATTCTGCTAACAATATATACAAATTAATGGATTTCAATCTGATATTTTATTATTATGAATATCCTTATATTAATGGATTCACAAATTTTAGTGAACATTCTTTTTCTATTTTCTTCCTTTTCCAAAAAATGAAAATAATGTCCAACTGCCTAGACATTGAGACTCATGAAAGGAATTGAAGCTGAATGCATATTTCATAAACAGGGTTAACTGAGCCTAGTTTTGCCCAAAAGACCACCTATAGCTGAATGGTAAAGCACCCCTAACTAAAAGCTAACTTTCTAGGATAAGATAGGATAGGATAGGATAGGATAAGAGACTACCGATTTGATCTCTATTAAATATGATGCAGCTCTTGACAGAGACTTTCTATGTCTAGGCCAGTGAAAATTAATTTTTAAGTAAGGAGATATATATATATATATATATATATATATTTATTTGTGTAGTTAGGCAGCAAATTCTTTTAGGCATGTCTGATTAAATTACAAACATATCTGGTTATTTTTAGCACAATTCTTTTCATATTCTCAATTATTTTCTATATATTACAATTAAAAAAGGCAAGAAATAGAAAGTACTTAGGAAATAAGTGATTCTCACTGTTACAGTGCATTTCATGCCTTATTTGATTGTAATATATGTTTTATTCATTTCCTTCAAATGCCAAAAATATTCAGTTAGAGATGTCTGATTTCTTTTATTTATATTGTTGAAGGAGCACTTAGCTGCCTCCATCTGGTTTTAAATTCATTCTTTGTAGACCCAATGTATATCATTAGTACTATCAATGGATGAGATAGTACATTGGTATACCACAGATTTTATGCAGCATATATTTTCCAATGGGCAGTCTTCTGGGTTTCTACAATCACATAAATTAGACAAAAATAGTGAAAAATTAAGTTTAGTGGTTTTATTAATACTACTCAAGCAGGGGGGTTTGTTCAGGATTTTATTATTGTGTTTTTTTTTTATTATACTTTCTAGATTTTCAGTGCAACTGTAAAACACCAAAAGTAAAATGGAAAATTATAAACAAAACTAGAACTTGTAAAACTTGGGATGACCCATGCCCTTTATGCCTACATGAAAAACTACACATTAACAAGTTTTTATTATTTAGAAACTTGATAAACAATAGGCATGAGTTAATGGTTTTTTGCCAACATCAAATTTTTGCATTGAATAATTAGCATAAAAAACAATCAAACAATAAAATAATAAATACAAATTTTAAACTCCATAGTCTAAATAAATAGTTTAAATGCCCTACCCAATAAAAAAAAAAAAGATAACCCTTTATGAAGTCGTCAAAAAAACAAATGTTAGCAAATTATGACAGTTTTTATATATATATACACACACACACACACACAAAACCCTTTCAGAAGAAAAAAATAAAATAAAATAAACAAATCTCCATAGACACTTAACCAGACTAGACAATGTCATCTTCTGCTTTAAATTTAGACACCCCAACCTTACCCTGACTTGACCTCTTTGAATGTAACTGAGATATGGATACAAATTATTAACCCTTACGCCACCTTTTTTTAAATAATTGCTCTAGCTGTTACCATAGTAATTTTAATAATATATATGCATATAAAATGCGTAAATTTCAGGAATTAGTTATTCCAAAAAAAAATTTTGCTTGAAGATGGAACAGAGCTTGGTACTTTAATTCAAATAATTATATTGAAGTTTTCGGCTCTTGTTTTGAAACATGAGAACTCTTATGTAGCGATGGAATCATATTTTTAAATAAATAATTATATTTATGCTCTACTTTTGTATCAAGCACTATTTTTGAAAAATAACAACAAAAATACTAAAAGAACTTTGGATTATTTACCTAAAAAGTTCTTTTCTATATATTTTAAACACACACATATATATATATATATATATATATATATATATATATATATATATATATATATATATATATAATTGTTTACTTTTGTTTTTTTTTTAAATAAACTCATTTAAAATAGAAATAAGTTTTTTTTTTTTTTTAAGATTATAGTTATCAGGGAAGCAAGTAAAAAGAAATGGAGTGAGAGATAAGCTGTTGGAGTAGAAGGGGCAGTTACATTTATCTGTTTCAACAGTAAAAAGGTGGGTCCGAGATACCAACCCAAATGCTAAATTCATGCAGTTTTCGGTACCAGTGAAAGTAGCCTGTTGGAGCAGTTGCCATGAAAATATTTGTAGAGAAGACAGAGGGAAGCCATTGTGAGAAAGTGACTGTAGACAAAATGCTAGATCAGGACCTATCACATTGTATATCCCTCTTTGGATTTTGTCAAGAACTTTGAGATGAGCAGCAATGTTTTGGGGTAAATGCTTTAGGTGATATCATTGTTTCTTTTTTGCCATCACTTTTGTTATTTCTGTTATTCCATGTTGTGATAACAGAAAATCTGCTGAGAAAGGTGAAATGTTGTAAGAATGTTGTAAGAATCTGCACATAAAGTTTCTGTGAATGATTTAGCTATCATACACGTTATACACATATATTACACACATATATATATATATATATATATATATATACACACAAATATTTAAGTAAATGCTCTGTTTATAATAAACAGTATTAACAACATTTAACAGCCTGAACATCAGAAAACAGAAAATATACATCCTCTGACCGGAATTGAATCTGTAGCCTACATGGAGCCTGATGTGCTACACTGGAGGGTCTGGTTAGCAAGGCTAATTTTACTGCACTTAAACTACAAACTTGCCATGACTTCCCTTGAATGTCCATATCTGCTAGAAGCATCTCTTAACGTAATCTTCACACACTACAAAATGGATTAAGTCTGACAATTATTTTAATATATTTTATTCTTTTATATATTATTTATAACAATAGAATATATTACAATAATTGTCAGACTTAGTCCATTTTGTATTGAGTCATGTCATTTGTTTACGTTAAGATATGCTTGTGGAATTGGATGTTTGAGGAAATCATAAAAAAAAGTTTTTACGGATGATTCCCCCTCTATTAGTCCATTAAATAGAGGTTCCACTGTAATTTTTAGTAGGGAGTATCTTTTTGCCCACCCTTGCATGGGTGTGCTTGTATGAATATATATATATATATATATATATATATATATATATATATATATATATATATATACATATACACACACTAGAGACTCTTCATCGAATTCAACATATTAGGTTAAAAGAACAGTTCCTAGGAAATGTCGTTTAGCACATGAGATTTGATTATAGTGGTGAAGGTTTTTGTACAGAACCATCCACACTTTTTGAAGGGTGAATACAGAGACTTTTGTGCATATATATATATATATATATATATATATATATATATATATGATAAATAAGGAGTCATTGTAGTCAACACTCCAATACATGACAGGCTGTTTCATGCTACCCAATCAGCCTAAAATTTCTGAGTGTTGACTTCAATGTTCATTTTATATTTACATACACTCCATTCTTGATATTGAGCACTTTATCCCATAATTATAGCACACTTTAAAACTATACTTCATTATATAATTTATTGTTTAAATGTCATTTTTAATAGATATTTGAGTAGATGTTCTTATTTATTTATTAAACAGTATATTTATTTCCATCTACCAGCCTGAATGTTAGAAAAAATATGTGCCCTCAAGCAGGATTGAAAGCTGTTTCCCCAAGGAGAAACCATCATTACATCCAATGTGCCCTGGTCTTGAAGAACCTCCTTGTTAAAAAAAAAAAAAAAAAAAAAGAGCCTGAATAGTGCTTTAAAACACAGATTTTTATGGGTATCCATTAAAAAATAACTTTTAGGTATTAAATTAAGATATGTTGGATTATTGATATATATATATATATATGACAAAAGGAAAACTTAGCTGACACATTTCGCCATCTGGTGGAAAATGTATGGATTTTATTTTGCAAAAAGCATTTACAAACAAAACTAAAAATATTAGCATTTTAAAATTTGAGAAATGTTTATTTAAGAAATGTTTATAAACATTAATCTGGCTAATTGAAAAGTCTAGTATATTATGTAAGTAAGTGATGTAATTTTTACATATATCTTACTGGTGAAGGCATATAATCAATATCTATCTATCAATTCAATTGTTATTTTAATGGATAAATTGTATTTGAAATAGATGCCCTGTTTTTATTTATTAAACAGCATGTATTACAGCTATCAGACTGGCATTTATGCTACTCACGGTTTAATAATTAAAAATGAATTGTCTATTTTAAATATAAAGCATCCACTAAAATGTTTCAAGTAATAAAAGTGTCAGATTAAAAATAAATCCATTTTCCATTTATTCCTTAGAAATGTATGTGTATATGCATATATATACAGCATGCGATGGGTAAATTGTCGTCATTTTATATTTTTAATTTTGTTGACTGCAAAGAATTATAGGGTAAGTTAGGCAGCATCTGTGAGAAAAAGAGCACCATGATGCAATTCACTGCCAGGAATTTGGAGACGACATGCTGTACTGCTTGGCATTCATGTTGGACACTCCAATACGAACATTTCAGTGTGTTTGGGTGTCAATCTGAGAACAGTGCAGAAAATTTTAAAAGAGTCAGTTAAGTCCAACGGTGAAAATGAATATCCCAGTAATGGCTGTCAGAGAATTTCTGCAAACACCTCACCACCTTACTCCCCACACTGCAACACCCTTGATTATTATGTGTGGGGTGCAGTTGAGTGAGAGACGAACAAAACTCCTTGTAACACCAAAGAGGAACTGAGTACAAGGATTATGGTGGCATTCGCCAACTTAAAAAAAAAAGGAGACTGTCCAGAAGCAATGCAGTAGATTCCGAAGTCCGTGCTTAAAGCCAATTGCAGTTTTATTGAACAAATTTATTCTTTAGTATTTCAAGATATTTTTGTGTAATTTTGTTAAATATATGTTTTAACAAGATGTCAGTGTTATTTTCATTTTGGTCTCATTTAGACGACAATTTATCCCTCGCACCCTGTATATAACTACACACATATTTATATATATATATATATATGTGTGTGTATATATATAAAATATTATGTGAAACGATTAACTTTTAAATATCAATTTTATTCTGACATCGATGTTTCTTGCTAACATCTCCAGTCTTTGAACAATATTTCCAATTCACCCCCACCCCAAAAAATTGAAAATATCATTTAAGTAATCTTTTCATATATTATTGATGCCTTATTTTTAATATTGAGCACTATATGTAAAAATATCTGATGTTTCATTATATATATATATATAATTAAAAATGCCATGGTTTTAATTTATTATATTCATCAGACCTCTATATATATACATACACACACACACATATATATATATATATATATATATATATATATATATATATATATATATACACACCTACATTCGGAGTGCAACTTGAGTTTCCTTGTTCTACCAACTCATCAGGTATGATATATTATGATTTAAAAATAAATAAATAAATAGAAAAATGCTACAATAATATAAATCATAATTAATAATTTGTGCCTGATGAGTTGTTAGAACAAAACTTAAGTCACACTCCAAATGTCGGTATATGTATATTCATTAATATATATTTCTTAGCTCTGTCTGACCACATTGATCACCGTTTTGTTTACACCTTAAAGTAAATATTTATTTGCTTACCTGTGTATGCAAGCTAACACACACACGGTTGCTAATATCTAGCATATATATATATATATCAGTATAAAATGGGAATTATTACAGCAGGCTATTTAACAGTGACATTTGCTAACACACCAACAACTGCTGGACACAACCCTCCCACAAACTTAAATTGTACTGTCCCCCAGTTTTTTAACTTTGTCGTGTGGGGGGCGCAAACCAACTCGGCAACTATTCTTTTACTTATTGTCTACCCAATCAAATGGAACTCTTTCCATCAAGAGCCAAATATTCTTCACTATCATATATAAAGAGAGAGAAGGGTGTAAAAAAAAACAAAAACACTATTTAGAAAATAAAATTGGCAAATCAAGTTCTGTGTCTTTGCAGAAATAGTCAGCTGTTTATTCCATTACCAGTGATGCATGATGGAGGACTAAATAACAGAGTCAACATTTCGGTAAAACCACTCTACCTTGACTACCTCACCTTGCCGTCCAGTGGCAGCATAAACCAGTTATCTCTATCGTCAGGTTCACAGTGCTCTAATCATCCATATGGGATGTGAAAGGTAGTCTAATGGTTATCACAGACGAGAGTGCAACCAGGTGTATCAAGTTCAAATCTATGCCTTGTTTGTTGTCTTCACTGCCCATTTGTGGGTTTATAGTGAGTGCAAAATAATAATAAATCCCTTTACCCACTCCCTTCAAATTTGGAAAATGGAAGAAAAAGATGGAAAGGAATTAGGAAGCCTATATAAAATTTTGTTTGAGACCAATGAAAATCTTACCTTCAGAAATTGACTTGTGAACTGAAAATGAGGAGGAAATAAATTCATAAGCCTATGTGAAATTGCTTTTGGACCAATGAAAACCTTACCTTCACAGAAATTATCTTTTGAACCAAGAAGAAAAAGTAGTGAGCCTATACAGAATTCCTTTTGGTATAAAATGAGGAGAAAAATTATTCAGAGAAGAGTATCTGAAGTCATGTGAAAGGTTTCATTTCTGTTCACCATATCCAGCATTGAATTTTTTACCTGTTATATTATCCACTTCTAACCAGGCACACAGCACTTCAAGGAATTTTCTTTAAACAATCTAAGAAATCTAAGTATTTCAAATTATCTCTCTTCATCTACTTTTGAAAGTATGCAATCATATATCCCTTCAGTGAGCAACAAACTCTTGCTTTTTTTTTTTTTTAAACATTTTTGAATATTATTTTGTGTCTCATTTAATATGGTGTATGTACATTTCCTCTTTATGACAATTCATTAAAAATACGCACTTTAAAAATTAGCTCAATTCTGGAAAATAAAAAGGTAACACAACTTCAAGAGTGAAAACTTGTAAATAAATACCATCTCTTGTTTTGTTAAAAATACCTGTGTATTGCCATGTCATTATTATCCTCCATTAATGTCCTTGTCTTTAACTATTCATTTTAACCCCAACACCACCATAGGTTATCCCATTTGGCTTTGCCAAAATGCATGCTAAAGGGCACTCCTTAAGCTTATAAATGATGCGTAGTTGTGTTTGCTTATAGTTTTGTGTTTTTTTTTGTATCCAACTCCAATAGCTTCATGTGTTGCACCTCTTACCTGTGGAACTCCCTTCCCTATTCCAGTTTCCCTGAGAATTATAATCTCCAACTATTCAAATGTAATGTCAATCGACATCTCCAGTTGCCTTGATCTATCCACTATCCTTCTCCTCATCCTTTCTTCTATCACTCCTATCTGATCTTGCTCCAAATCTTCTGTCACCCCTTGCGTCCTAGTGGCTTCCCATCTTGCTTAGGGTGAAATGCTTTAAAAAAAAAAACAAAAAAAAAAAAAAAAAAAAAACAAAACACACACACACAAACAAACACATTGCATCGTGGTCACCATTTGTTTAGGGATACTAGTATTTTGGGGTAGAAATAAGTTTATATTATGTTGCAGGCAACACCTCTTTGGTTGCGATGTGTAAAGACATTGTATATTAAATATTTATGAGCACCTGGAGCATTTATCCCACAAATAATATCAGCAGACTTGTGTAAGTCCTGGTAAAAATAAGTAACATAAAACAATAAGTATAAAACAAATGACAATGCCTGTTATAAACAGAAGGAATTACATGTGTACACAATTGAAATGAAAGAAAAAGGACATTAAAACTCGCTATGAGAACGTGCTTTTGTGAGATAGACACATGTATGTATTTGCGGGTGTGAGAGATTTCAAAAGTCAACAGAGAATCAACGAAGCGAATACGCCCTTTCAGTAGTATACTTTATCAATGTTGGCAACACCTAAAGTAAGAGTTAGAAATGAAAGGTAAACACATTAAAACTAGCTACAAGTGTGTGTGCTTCTGTAATAAGTGTGTGTGATAGACACCTACGTGTAAGTTCAGAGTCAACAAAGGACCAGCACACCTCGGCAGCAGTTTTCCTTATCGACTACATCTGAAAGCAAAAATTAAAAAGAACGAGAAAGAATATGTTTGCCTTTTTATAAGCTTAAGGGGTGCCACTTAAGCATTTTGGCAAAGTGGGATAACCCACACACTAATGGCTTTGGGAAAGGCAGGAACCCATCTCATTTTCAAATCCCAGCTATGGGTTAAATTGCAGTAGAGGCTGGGCTTTTGAGAATTTGGTCAACAGCCAATGTAAAAGAATTCAATTATCTGTTGTAGCCATGAATGTGCTTACTGGTTTGTCGAATGATCATCTTCTGTGGTTAAAGCAAAATATCTGTTGTGTATTTGTATTTGTCACTTCCTGTTGCTTAAGCAGCAATTTGATGTTTGACCTGGAGCAGAACACCGCTGTAGCAAGAAGAGGAAGAACAGCTCGTTAAACATTAACAGTAAAAAAATAACAAAAAAAAACAAAACAAAAAAAAAAAAAAAAAAAAAAAAAAAAAAAAAAAAAAAAAAAAAAAAAACAAAAACAAAAAAAAAAAAAAAAAAAAAAAACAAAACAAAAAAAAAAAAAAAAATTTGCAGTTAGGTTTATAATTCATTCCTTTGAGTACATATTGCAGTTCTTCTATGTGCCGTGTCTTCTCAGGACATCATCAGTCATGACTCTCCACCATTTCCTGTCCTTTGTAGTTAGTAATAAATTTAGTCCCGGTTATCGCTCCTAAATGTTGTTTTACCATCAAACCATAACCTACCTAGCAAGGAGCATTTCAACACATTGTAATAGCAAGCTTGTCTCGCTAGATCTGTTAAGATGGAGTAATGAGTTTGATCCTCACCAAGTGCCTCTTAACTCTTTTGATCCTCTTTACTCTTCCGGCCTTGTGCCACACTTAAAAAAAAAAATCACCATCACTGTCCCTCTTGCCTCATTCTCTCCTGTGAGTATCAAATTTTCCAAGCCCTCTTTCCTCATGTGCATTATATATTTCAACTGTCTCTTTCTGATGTTAAGTATAAGAGTTCTTTTTGTTTCCATTTTCTCAAAGCTTTTGTTGTTACTCCTATGTTCAGTCTATGGTATTCTCAGCATCCTTTTGTAGAATTACATTTGGTGTTCCACGTTTCTTCTTCATCTACAAGGAGATTGTCATATAAGAGAACTCAAAAATCCTTTCCTTAGGATAATAGAAATATTAGCTGTTTGACACTCACAGGATATATTTTCTCAAATCATATCTGCTCAAAGCGTATCTTAATGTAAAGAAATGACAACATATATTATGAAATTGCTAAACTGACGTTTCCTCAGTGGTGGGGGGTTTGCTACTATGTAAGTGGCATGGTGTGTCCTTGTTGTGAAGGTTTACATAGACAGGACCAGGAAATGTAGTTCATCTGAGCACTTTCCATGGCAGTAGCGATAGAGCAGCAATAGGCTTGCCACATCCTGTCAGTGGGAGAAGTTGAAGAATAGAGAATCACCCACATGAGCTCAGAGATGTTTTGAACTATCAAGGCTGGAGAGTGAGGTCTGTACAGCTCCTATCCAAATAAGACAACAGTATTCCATTTTTTGTCCTAATCTGGCTCTTGTAATGGTAGAGGATAGCAGAAAGAGTCAGGTACTTACTGGAGCGGTACAGGGAGCCAACCATTTTATCAATAATGTTTGTCATATTAGTAACGGAAACTTGGATCTTTTGATGATGGCATTTTAAGATCGAGAAGACCCTTCCAGTGATTCCATAACTAGAGATCTTGTGTGGTAAGCCTTTATGGCACACATTGTGGAAGGCTTTTGAGATATCTGTTACTATGGTCCTTAAGGTGTGTTTGTTGTCAAGAGCCTCAATGATTCTGTGAGTGTTGATAGTTAGGCTGTGGGAGTGAGGTTGAAGAAGGGAGAGTAATTCATCACCCACATTGGCTTGAAGATGCTTTTGAACTCTATCAAGGCTGGAGAGTGAGGTCTGGGCAGCTCCTGTCCAAATATGACAACAGTACTCCATTTTTGTCCTGATCTGGCTCTTGTAATGGTAGAGGATAGCAAGCAGAGTCAGGTACTTACTGGAGCGGTACAGGGAGCTGACCATTTTACTTGCACCCTTAGCACTCGATCATATGTACGAGTTCCACTTGGAATGTGACTAGCTAGGCCTTCGAGGGATTGAATTTAACCTGACAGTTTTTACCCCATTAGGTAGTTTGTGCAAGATCAGAAGAGAGATTAGTTGCCAATCTCTGACCATAGGCAGATCATTTATATAGATCAAAAAGAGAGCATTATTCTGTGGAGTGACCCCTGGAGGATGCCTGTGTAGACCTTTAGGGCTCCGGACAAGTGGCCATTGATAACCACTTTCATGTACTTTCCTGTTAGGGAGAATTTTATGATTGATAAGACCCTTCTATGGTCCTCGAGGCGGGTTTGCCATCAAGAGCCTCACTGATTATGTGAGTGTTGTTAGTAAAGCTGTCGACAGTAGATCAGGCCAACCAAATCCATACTGCTCATTGATGAAGAGTTTGTTCTTTTCTAGTTATTCAACCTTATTGATTATGGCCTCAAAATGCTTTCAAAGGAGACTGATAGGTCTGTACTTTTGTCAATTTTTTTTCTTAATGATTGATTCAGGACATGAAAAGGATATCTATCCTACATATCCTCACCTCTTTCAGTAACTCAACCATGACTGGCTCTTGAGCCTTGTATTAAATGAGCATTTTTTTTATTTTTATTTTTTTTATGTGCCAGTCCTGAAAGAACATGGGTGATCATGGCTCTCCACCTCCTTCTATCCCTTGTAACTCTCAACAAGTTCCTTCCCTTTGCTTCCTCCTCCAGACCACGTTCTCTCATCCACTTGCTTAAGCCCACCAGGTATGTCATGCATTGTTTTCTCTTCTCACTTTCCCTCTATTTGACCCGTGAGTATCAGATTCTCCAGGCCCTCCTTCCTCATTGTGTGCACCAGAAACTTCAGCTGCTTCTTCCTGATGTTAAGTATAAGCCTCCTCCTTGTTTGCAACCTCTCTAAGACTTCATTGTTGCTCACATGCTCGGTCCATGATATCCTTAGCATCCTTCTGTAGACCCACATCTCTGTCACTTTGAGTCTCTTCTTCATTTTTCAACATAAGAGCTCAGTAGTGGACAAAAAAAAAAAAAAGAAAAGGAAGATAGACTCAAAGTTTGGATACTGTCATCTTTTAAGATGAATATTCACTTGGTGAATTTTCAATGATCAGGGCTAGGTGAAAAAGAAATTGTTATTCCTGAGAAAAACGATTTAAACTGCTAATGTAATAGAATAAATGATTTACTTTCACCATTTTTGTAAGGATATGCGCAGTGTAATAGAGACTTGGAATTAGAAATTGGCATGTTGAGTTCTGGTTGGTATCATTACTTACACACAAATAACCTTGATAAAAAGGTATAAAAGTATTTTTCTCCTCGCTATGGGTTAAATTGCAGTGCAGATTGGAATTTCTAGCCATGGCTATCCCAGTCTTGATAGTAAATCTGAGTGGTTTGATGAAGTCAAATTGACATCTGATCTCAAAGATGATTTACTTTCTGTTGTTAACTGGAACAAAGAATGACTTGTTAATTTTAATGACTCCAAAACAGCTCCCTTTTAATCATCTGAGAGAGTCCTTTTTATCTTCCATCAGCATGGCTCATTGCAACTTCTCAAACTAATGTTTCCACTGACATGAATTGGAAAGATTATATTGAATCAGTTGCTAGATCTGCTATAGGAAAGTTGGTTCTCTGTGTAGTCTTAGATTTAGACAAGAAAAATTGTCTATCTTACATATTCATAAGTCCACCATTTGTCTTTGCTTTGAATACTGCTGCTGGATCTGGTCTGGTGCTCCTGCTATATATTTAGAGATTCTTAATAAAATCCAAAGAAGAATCTGCACTGTTATTGGTCCTGACCTGGCATCTCAGCTTCAGCCACTTTCTTACTAGCATAACGTAGCTTCCTGAGCCTTTTCTATAAATACTTTCATGGTAATTGTTCTGAAGAACTTTCCTCTATGGTCCGTAGATGTTATGAATTAAAGTGCAGTTCTAGATTGGCTGCAAGGTCTCAACATTTTACAGTTGAATTGGCTAAATAGAACTACAAGTTCTTTGTTATGCTTCTTCTATTGCAAATCATCTTCTGACTTCTTGGTTCTCAGTCAAAAATTCTTAGTTGGTGCCTGCTCAAAAATTTAAATGCAATGCCAATCATTATCTACTGTCTTAAGTCTTGTTCATTTATTGTTCTCTCTCCAGAATAGTGTTTATTTTTTTTTTTTTTCCTCATTCTCTAACACCTCTTGGGTATTAGTGGCTTTATTGCCTTGCTTGGGGTGATATGATTTTTAAAAAGTAAAGAAAAGCAATACAGGGGAAGGACAATTGATTTCTAAGCTGTATTTGTTACTAGATGAGGAGTACATGCTTGAACTGTAATTGAACTACTCAGCAGGACTAGTGTGTACTACGACCCCCTCCCAAGGCTGATCCCAGGCAGTTTTTTGTAGCCCTTGCTATCTTATAAATGTTTGCTTTCTTCTACCTACATTTATGTTATAAATTAAACTAAGCCCAACTGATTATTAAAGGATGAAAAATTTTTACGGATTTTGATGTAATTCTGGGGGTCTTTTTTTTTTTTTTTTTTTCCATCCAAATCCGTGAATTTGTTTTTCTTATGCTAAGACTTGAAAAAAAAAAAACACTATATAAAATTCAGTATTTTTTATCCATAATGCTGAATGTGTTGAAATTTTTTGTTGTTTAAAAAGTTTAATAATTTTAAGTTGATGTTAAAAATTGCTGTAAAACTTTGATTTATGTAAGATACAAAGGCCATAATAGACCATTCTATTTAGATACATTGTATTTATTTTCATTTTTTCTAGTTAAATTGTTCACCTGTATTACATATGATCCATTGTTGTACGTAATTAGGTTACAATAAACTATTTTTTATTTTATATGAATACTACTTTATGAAAATAATATATAATCAGGAATCTTTAAACTTAAAATTTAATGAAGCGCCTACCTCTAAATTTTTATTTTTCTTGCACCCTGCTTGTATTTTATAGATAGATAATAACTGCATTTGCTGGGATATTAAAATTACATGAATTGATGGTAGAGAACAGAACTTAATCAGATCAAATTATTTCGTATACAGCGAAAGTCTCTTGAAAATACAGATGTGACAAAAATATTGGTTAATAACAATTATTAGTGATTATTAGTGATTTAAATTTCATTGTTTTCATCACGTTTCGACCGTTGTGCCCTCCGGTCTTCATCAGGGTTTTGTCAATGAATACAGTGTATATTTAAAATAAAAATGTTTATAGTTCGATAATAAATCTCAAAAAATGTTTATTTTCTGATGGTTTCAAATAAACATATACGGAGAAAGTCTCTTAAAAATAGTGGTACGACATATGTATCGGTTAATAACAATTTTTCAATTCTAAGATAAAAGATTTAAACATTATCCAGTAGTGGTAGGGTTCTGATTGGGGATCCTGGACTCTGGTTAGTGACCCTTGCTATTTTAACAACATTTGATTTTTTTTTTCTGCCTACATTTATATATGTTACAAATTTTAACTAATCACAACTATCAAAGGATTCAAATTTTTCTCGGATTTTAATGTCATTCTGTGTTTTACCTGTAACATGTCTCTAATTTGTATTTAAATACATTGTATTTATTTTCAGGTTTTCTAGTTGAATTGTTCACCTGTATTGCATTTGATCCATTATTGTACATAGTTAGGTTACAATAATTTCTTTTTATTTTATATGAAGACTACCTTATGAAAATTCAGATGTAGTAGAGTGGGGGTGGCCTCTCGCAGCATAGATTATAAGTGTGACCAGATTTTGGGGTGGGGGAAGGCAGGGGGTTAGAAGACCCTTGCACCAGCCCCGGTTAAAATCTATTAATAGAAAATACTTTTAAAAAGCAGCAGTTATTTTTAGCAAAGTATATAACAGATTGTTAAATGATTTCTAGCTAAAAAAAAAAAAAAAAAAATTCTAACTCCAGGTATTTTAGGTAGATGGAGCTTGACAACCCAGAGTGGCAGTCCATCTAGAGAAATGAAAACCCTGATTTTAAATATCCGCCGCGTTACTGTCATATCCAAACACGGAAAAGCTGATGGAAGTAAAACGAGGCAGAAAACCCAGAGTGTAGTCCTGAAGGTGGTTCGCTCTCATATTGCATATGATCTATCATTGTAAATAATTAGATTACAATAAAATTTGTATTTTTTACAAATATTGCCTTATGAAAATTGAGATATAGAGTCGGGGGACATATTATAGATTGAGTGGGAGCTCATGAGATACTTGCAGTGGCTCTGCTGCTTAGCATAATTGTAGTATAAACTGTGGGTATTGAAGGAAAACAAATGGGTTTGAACCAAAGTGATCCTTAATTAATGTTCCTTTTGAAGATAAGAAATCACATTGATTTGCAGCGTCCTTTAAATTGAAATAGTTCTAGTGATATCTTTATGAGAGATAAAATCTTAAAGGAATATAGGTCACGTTTGCCACAAGACATTAATGTGGAGCTCATATTTTGAGAATTTTATTGCAATTAAATCATAAACCAGATTTTTATACCATATACAGGTTGCGATAGGTAAATTGTTGCCATTTTAGAATTTTAATTTTTGCACATACGCATTGTTTGTTTTTGTCAACTGCACAGTATAGTAGGGTCAGTTTGGCGCCATCTGTGACGAAAAGTGCACCATGACACAATTCACACTGCCAGAAATTTGGAAACCATATGCTGTACTGCTTGGCATTTGTACCAGAAGCTTCAATATGAACATTTCAGAGTGTCAATCTGAGGATAGTGCAGAGGATTTGGAAAGAGTTGGATGAGTCTTATGATGATTATGAAAATGTTTGGAGTGGTCATTAGTTATGGTGATGTTATGCCTCCATTTATCTTCCCACAGGGCTAGAGACTCAATACAGAGGCCTACATCAAGTGCCTCGGGGAGGTAGTGTTGTCCTGGGTTAAGAGGGTGGCTCCTGAAAAACCATATGTCTGGCAACAAACTCTGCACCATGCTACGCAAGCAGGAGAACCCAGTCATGGCAGTTACACAATTTCTGCAACCACATCACTCCTTACATCTGGCCACCAAACTCCCCAGATTGCAACCCCCTTGATTATTATGTGTTGGGTTTATTTGAGCGAGATACCAACAAAACTCCTTGAAAGACCAAAGATGTACTGAAGGCAAGGAGTAGGACAGCATTCACCAACTTAAACAAGGAGACAGTCCAGAAGAGTCTGGAGGCTGTGGTTGAAACAAATGGCAATTTTATGGAAGAAATTTACTTTTTAGTATTTCAAGATATTTTTGTATCATTTTGCTAAATATATGTTAAAACGAGATGTCAGTGTTATTTTCATTTTTGCATAATGTTGATGACAATTTATCCATCGCACCTTGTAGTTATAACAGATTTTACAAGCACTGAAACAAAGATAGAAGTAGGAAAATCTTTCTGCGCTCATCATCATCAGGCTCATGACATGGTGGTGTTATTCTGCACTCATCATCATCAGGCTCATGACCTGGTGGTGTTATTCTGCACTCATCATCATCAGGCTCATGACCTGGTGGTGTTATTCTGCACTCATCATCATCAGGCTCATGACCTGGTGGTGTTATTCTGCACTCATCATCATCAGGCTCATGACCTGGTGGTGTTATTCTGCACTCATCATCATCAGGCTCATGACCTGGTGGTGTTAAATGCTCACCAAGCATCTGACCAGTTACCTTCATATATCTGGATTGAAGCTCGGGGAGGTGGTACTGGACAACTACATCTGGCAGGGTACATCCCTTTCCAAATCAAACCACAGTCAATGTTCTCCAACTTGAAGGCTCACATTGGTCACAGACACACTAGCCACTGCAGCCAAAAGGGAATGTGTAACCTTCTCAGCCATTAAACAAACGTTAAAAGTAGTTGTACTCTACCAAGTTTTATCAGAGTTTGAATTTTTAAAACATTTGTTAGGGATTAAAATTACTACCCCTGGTTTGCCAGCAACCAAATCACTGAACAGGGAGTTGTAACTTGATAGATATTGATTGATCAGACTGTTTTTCTTATATTTTTTGCCATATTCACAACGTTTCACTCTTTCTATATTCCGGCTTTCTTCAGGTGATATTTTTAACAGATGAGAACAACTGTCTGAATAGTGTAAATAGTTACAATACCTTATCTCAGAAAACAGACAGGTTCTTTTCTACAGCTTATCAAACCTTTGCAGGTTGTTTAAAGTTATATAAATCTTACTAATTAACCCATTCAAACCTTTGCAGGTTGTTTAAAGTTATATAAATCTTACTAATTAACCCATTCAAACCTTTGCAGGTTGTTTAAAGTTATATAAATCTTACTAATTAACCCATAACTGGGGGGGTATTCATAACTTTCCCAAGGGCATATGCATGTAAGTTCATATAACGAAACCAATAGGAATTGGAAGTTGGCTTTTCAGTTAACAATTCTGAGCCATTATCCATTATGCCACTTGCACTTCCAAGCTTACAGCACCTGGTATTCCCAAGTGGTCACCCATGTAGGTACCAATTAGATTCAATGTTGCTTAACTTTAAAACACTGCTTACTGTATGTTCACAAACGTGATGTGGCTGAACGCTTGTATATACATGAATTTGGTGTATATATATATATATATTATCCAGGCATAAATTTCAATTAATCTCTAAAATTTTGGATGTTATAAGTGAGTATGGTATTATATTGAAGCCAGGTTTAATTTTGAAATAAACCCTATAGAACTTGTTCTTTGAAACTAAGTTAATTCATAAAGAAACTTTAAGATTATTTAAAAAGATTGACATTGATATAAGCAGATGTCTGGTGATGTCATTGTAGTTATCAAGGTCGCAAGAAGTTAGAGGGAGCTCCACAGTTGAGAAGTGTGAGAAAAGAAACTGTTAGAGCAGAAGTGGTGGTTGTATCTAGCTAGTTCAACAGTAAAAGGGTGGGACCTAGATGCCAGCATAGTAACAAGCTTAAATTCATATAGTCAAGGTACCAGGGAAGATAGCTCATCAGAACAGTTGCCATGAAAATATTTGTAGAAAAGACACATGGAAGCCATGCCACATCAGTGAAAAAGGAACTGAAGTCAAGATAGATTACATTTCAGATCTGTCTTTGGATTTTATCAAGAATCCAGAGCACAATCTTCAGGCCGTGTGTGTGTGTGTGTGTGTGTGTGTGTGTGTGTGTATATATATATATATATATATATATATATAGATATAGATATATATGAAGAAGTGAAGAAATATAGTCTTAAGGTGTGCTATATTTATGGGATAAAGTTTTTGATATCAGAGATTTGGCGTGTGTAAATATAAAAGTGAACATAGAAGTCAACACTTAGCTGGCGACAGTCTGTTTCATGCTATATGCAATTGTTAGGCCTGACATAGATTAATAGCATGAAACAGTTGGCATTTATTGAATTTGACCAAGTTTTTTTTTAGGACTAACAAATTTTAGCTATCATTCTTTTCAAAAGCAAGGCAGAAATGCCACTAATATGCAGAGTGTAAAGTGGTGGTCAGGGCACAAAGGGTTAAATCATAACCCACATTAAAAAAAAAAAATCCAGTATTTTTTTTTTTTTTAAACTAAATGTGAACCATGTACAAGGCCCAAGAGCCACTCAAGGTAGAGTGTTGCTGAAGGAACTGGCTGTGTGAGCAATAATTGTCAGAGGTGCAGTTTGTAAGGATATGTTAGATATAATGGGATGTTGGTCATTAACGAGTTAAGCTAATTTTAGTAAATGCAAAAAGACTGTGTTCTGGCTATTCAGTGTGGGTAAGACTGCCTCACCAACCATCAGAGACTGAAACAGATAATGAAAATCATCAAAATCTTTCTTCTTAAAGCCAAACCATAAGATCTGTCTATCAACCAATCAGTTCATACCTACCTACCATATTCTATTCCTATCTATAAAAGGTTATATATAAAAAAAAAAAAAAAGCACACACACACATTATATATATATATATATATATATATATATATATATATATATATATATGTGTGTGTGTGTGTGTGAAACAATGGAGCAATAGTCTTTTATAATTTAGTGTGTGTGAGGAGAGCACATAACTGGCTGTATGCACCAATAGCCCTATATTTGTGTTTATCTGTGTGTTTGGTTGAAGGAAGGATAGAAGCCAAATTCTTCCCCCACCCTAACCCTGCCTCTTGTCAGTCCTTTCTTCCTTCCCTGCCCCAATTACTGAACATTGGTAGACACTGGAACTAAAGTCGTCGTCTGCCGACTGTTCGGTCTGTTGATTCTGAACTCCACAAAAATTTAATTTTGCTCTCCTCTCTACCGACCATTCCAGCTCCTCTCTCACTTTGCACTTAACCAGGCAGCAATGGTGGCAGCGTCATCAGTGTTGTTGAAAGAATCAGAGAGAGAGAGAGAGAGAGAGAGAGACAGAGACAGTCTCTTGAGTATAGGAAACTGTTGATATCGATTTTTACTAATACGTACAAACACACACTTAAGCACTATCTACTTCTCAACACATTTACCCTGAATTCTGTTACCATGACAAAGTCTTAAAAATATAAATTTTAAATTGTACAGTTCAATTGCAAACGAGTTCCCAAAAATAAAAATATGTGTATACTAAGTTTTTATATATATATATAACCCCCCCCCACACACACACTGGTAGCACAACTCAGTTTCATGCTCAACACAATCTTCAGTTGCTGAGTATAGACTGACCTTTACATAATCTAAATTTTAAAAAAATATCTGGTTACTGCAAAACTTGGTACAGTTATATTATACTGGAATTAAAGAGTTTTAATTTTAAAAATATTATTTGGCATTTAAAATAATTTTTATATATATATATATATATATATTTATTATAGTTGTGAATATTAATTTTTTTCTTATATTAAGCATGAAGATTATTTAAAAAAAAAAAAAATTTACATTAAAAATTAATCTGGATCAACATATTAATCATAGATTATTTATTTTTATGCCTACATGTAACCATCAATTCATTTCTCTTGTTTAATAACCTAGGGTTATTTAAGTGTTATAAGATAAACAGTTTTTCAACAAGACATGAGTTACATCTATTTCCTTTCCCGTTATAAGATTTAGCATGTGTTACGATATCCCAAGTGATAAAAGGTGTATTACCATCATTCTTTAATTGCCAGAAATATTAGAGCAGAGCTGTTTTGTATTTTATATTTCCAGTATTGACCAGTGTCTTATGAGTGAAATTGGGTAGATGGAAACATTAAGCTGTTTATGGTTATGTGTTAGCATGAAGTCAGAAGTCATCATGACTGAGGGTTTGAGTGTACTGACTAAGTGTTCTCTTCCGGAAAGTGAAAGTAAGGTTTGCTCAGTATAGTTGCAGTATAAACCACAGCTCTGTGGGTTGAATAGGCATCTTTAATAACATTCTTTGGCAGATGGCTGAACTCAGGAACTATATATATATATATATATATATATTTGTAATAAAAAGAAAGAACAGCAAGATATAATCCAGTGTTCTTATTGATATTTTTACAAAACAGTGCTCACTGTAAATTTACAGAGTGTATAGTGTAGCAAAGAAACCATATTTTAAATCATTTAATTTATAATATTATTATTATATAAGCTTGATTAAAAAGAACCAACAAGTTTGGTCTTTAATTATTTTTTTATTATATTTTTCCAACAAGGCATTGAGTCCTGTGCTTGAAGTTGTGGATAAACTGTCCAAAGTTCATCTTTCATTGTTATTTTTGTTGAAGTACTTATGACTTTTGCAGTCGTTACCAAGAACCGATATGGTGTGTGTGGTAGTTAGAATTCATTTGTCTATATATTAGTATTCTTTGGGAAACTGAAAGTTTAAAAAAAATATTCAGCATCTTGAAAATGCATGATATAATTAATGTGTGCATATATTAAAAAGCAATAAAAAAAAAAAAAATAAAATAAATCACATTCTTTTGTACCACCTCATTCTCAATAGTTGTCACACATGACGTCATGCCAGACCATTTCAAACTACGGTACCGACTAAAAATAACATTGTTAGTAAATTAAGAAATAATACTGGAAGGAAACATTTTAAATTTCAGTAAACATGAGTCTTCATGACCACAAAAAAAAAAAAAAAGTGTCAAATGGGTGGTTTTTCCCTTGACACCACTATTATTTGATCTACCTTCACTCCTCAGCAATGTTTCTTTCAAAAAACGATGTTTAAAATCTAAACATATAAAAGCAAATTTATACATTTTTTCTGTTCTTGAGAATTTACAACAAAAAATATTAACCACTTTATTACTTTATTTACAAGAATTATATATTTACAACATTCTAAAAACTAATACATTGCTAAAAGGTGAGGGTAGTTAAAATAATAGCAGTGTCAAAGGAAAAACCTTCATTTTGACCGTCCATTATTTTTTTTTTTGTGGGCATAAAGGTCCAAAGTTGCCATATATATATATATATATATATTTAAATTCACATATTTTAATAGGTTGCTTAAATGTTGTTTTTAATGGATACCCCTATTTCAGTAGATGCCCTGTTTATTTATTAATCAGAAAGGAGGGAACATATTTTTCTAATTCAATTTCTCAAATATTCAGGCTGGTAGATATAAAGAAATATAATTTTAATAAATAAAATCAGAGTATCTACCAAAATATCGGTATCCTTTAAAAATAACATTTAAACAATAAATTTATATATATTAGTCCACATACAAGCCTATTTCACTGTATCACAGCTCATCAGTGTGGCTAGATGGCCGATTGCTTCAAGCCAGGATAGAAACTTGACCGATTTGGCATCAATCAGAGATTCTATCCCTAAGCTATCAGTGCATGGAAGAGAAAGGGAAATTTTCAACATATTATATACATGATGTATACAAATGACAGTAGCCTATAGCGCTCAATTCATAACTGAAGAGCAATGCATTAATAGCAGGAGTTTTTAAAAAATACTCTTTCTCTAGAGTGCTCAATCGGGAAACAAGAGAATAAATAGTCATCCATATACAAGACTGTTTCACAGCTCATCAGTGTGGCTAGACATCTGATTGCTTCAAGCCAGGAATGAAAGTCAACTGATTTGGCATCAATAAGAGATTTGGCCTCTAAGCTATCAGCACACGGCAGGGAAAGGGAAATAACGTATTATATATGAGATGTATACAAATGGCAGTTGCCAAGAGTGCTCAATTCATAATTGAAGAGCGATCTGTCTGCCTTTAAAGAACACTGTACTTGTTCATATTTCTACAAAAGTCCTAACTGTTCAGTTTTCTATCCAAAACATAAGCCAAGCATTTTCTAAAGGATGAATGGATTATTTATTAATCAACATTTTTATTACTTTAAAAATTATTTTTAGTGTATACCTATATTTGAGTAGCCACTCTGTTTATTTTAAACAGTATTTTATTTCATTCCCCATCCTGCATACTGAAGAAAGCTTATTAAAGAAAAATGTGCCATCTGTCAGGATTTGAACCTGCATTCAATATCCTAGTTGAAAAGTAGAGAGTGCTTTAAAAGGCACATAGAACCTTACTTGATTATGAAGCTCCTTGTAGCCAAATGATCAAAAAAAATAAAATAAAATAAATAAATAAAAATAAACAGTGTTGATTTATAGAAGTAGATTTCAACATATAAGAACCAGTTTCACAGTTCAGCATAAAACTGAACTGCTATATTGACCACACTGATGATTTGATTAGAGTTGTGAAGGCTTGTGTTTGCACGAACCACGTGTTTTGGAAAAGTTAATACTAGGGAAATAGTATACAGTTGGCAATAAAATCTACAGACCTCCGCAGGTTTTAATCAAACTTTTTTTCTTCTCTTAGACTGGCTGCAATTCAAGGCTATAGAACCCCATAACTGAAAGATGAATTCGCATCTTTTCCTTGGGTATTAGCACTGATTGTAGTTTCTGTGTATAATTGGGCAGAACCCCTCTTTAATACAGGTTTCATTAAAGACAAATGACAAGGTACTGCGATTAAGCTTTTTTATTAAAAGTTTCTTTAATTCATACAAGTGCTTTCTTTTCTAGTCATAAAGTGTGTAAAAACTGTCCAAATCTTTTGGTTATTCTATTAGCCATTACCAAGGATTTTTATTTTTAACTTTATATATATATATATATATATATATATATATATAATATATATTAACCATTTGGCTATTTTTGTAGTGATTTTATAACATACTTATGTTATAATTTTTATATATATATAGTGATGGAAATGTCATGTTCCAAACCGTCAACACATTTTCATAGTTTATTTGTTTTTTTTTTTTGTGTGTGTGTGTGTGTGTGTGTATATATATATATATATATATATATATATATATATATATAGGCGTAGTGGATAGCAGCTTGCATTGAAGAATCAGGGAGCCGAGTTCGAATTACAGTCAAATCTGTTACATTCACTTACATGCTAATACCCTTGAGAAAAATACTAATCCTCTTCTCCCTCCAGCTATGGTTAAATAGCAGGACAGACTGGGTCCTATAGCCTTGGATGGCAACTGGTGTAGGTGAAGGACAACTCTGAATTCAAAACCTGTGGAGGCTCGTTTGGGTAAATTGTGGCATGTTTTGCACCAGGTCTCTGTATTTGGCCCTTCAAAAAGTGTGGTTGGTTCTGTACAAAGCCTTCACTACTATAATCAAATCATATGTGCTGGTGTCTGGGCTGTTGGTTCCTAGGAACTGAGCTGCTTGACCCTCATATATTGAATATGACGGGAGAGTCCATCATATATCAGATACGTCTCATTAAATAATGCAGACACACACAAATAGTAATACTTGTTTGGAAAAAAAAAGAAAAAAAAAGAAACCTCAGATAGCTCAACTTGTAGATATGTCAAAACAAATTGGTACCCGAGGAAAAAAGTGGAAATAAAGAAAGAACTAAAAACATCCGAACAGGGTGAAATAAATCGTCCAGTGCCTTAAGTCTTTAGTCCAAAGAAAAAAAAACCCAAGCGAGTAGTTGTATGCTAAGTAGAGTGGGAATAAGTAAAATAAATCCTAAAGAGCCAGGAAAACATACATAGGTTTCACCTAAACGAATCTTCAGGGTAAGCTGGCTAAAAAGGATATGACGAAACATTATTTATTGACAAAACCATTAAAAACTAATAAGCATAAAACCACCTGACAGAAGAAGACAAAAAACCCCCCAAAACTTTGTTTATATTTTAAACATTTCTTTTTCAGTAAATGTTTAAACTGAGGTGTTTGTGTAAGGTACATTAAGATAGAAAGAATTCATTCAGACAAATTTTGTTGAGTTCAGCTGATAAGGTCTTTATGCTTAATTTTTATATTGTATTTTTTTTTCTAATTTTTAAATGAATTATTGTACATCCAAATCAACAGTGGTGATAAACTGTCCAAAGTTTGTTCAAGTACTTTCAACAATCTGAGTCATTAAAAAAACTGGATGTTGCCAGGTATGGTAGACAAGATGTTGAATAAGTGAGCATTTTGAATTGACAAAATTCCTTATAACAAGGAAAAATAAGAAAAACACAGTCAAATAAGACAAGAAATGAACAATGTAATACAAGGCCAAGCAAGGCAACTATAAAACAATACCAAACAATCATAATGCAGTTGAATATACAAAAAGAAATGCTATCAAGTGGTTAGAACGCTGTTACTCCAAGGCATGAAAGAAGAAAAATGTGAGGATTTCAGACCAAGAAATGTCCATTTTTTTTTTTTTTTTTAAATTTGGAAGAAGAAATCCCAGTATGCATCTATAAATTTCTACAATTATCTAGTTGTGGGAAGCTTCTCTCATCAAGAAATTGAATTAAATTGCCAAATACATATGTCTGTGATTGGGATAGATTTAGTAGAATTTTTAGATTCTGGAATTTTACTTTCCAGAATATATATTCGGGTTTTTCGTTGTTAAAATAGAGTCTGTATCTCAGCCCAGCGGAATAATTCGGCCAGGGTTAATTGCGATTGCCAATTCCCCTTATTGAAAATTTTGTCAAAGATCCTCAAACAATGAGTAGGAACCGGACAAAACAAAATAGTATAAGGAAACAATATATGCAAAAAAGCAGAGTTGTACCATTCTGACTTCAAGACAAGAAAAATAACTAAAACGTAGGCTTCAAATTGAAATTTTTTTTTTTTTTTTACTGTGGCATTCACTGGGGCCACTTGAGGTAAAGGGTTACAGAGAAGAGGTACAGTTTATGTAGATATGTGTAAAAAATAACAGTAAACCACTAGATTTTAACAAGATTGGAGCGATCTGGGAAGCAACCTCTTGGGAGTCAGTTCTTGAAGGCAACAATTTGTGGGAAGAAGTTGCTCAAGTGGAACTTATGTCTCACCAAAAGGAATATGAAAGGAAGGAAGGTGATTGGTAACGTGTGAAAGATGGCGTGTCTTAGCCGTGAAGTTTAGAACTAGTGGAACTAAAGAGTGTAGTTTATCTGAATGCTCACCATGAAAGTAGCGACAGACTTGAAAATAATTTGTCATCTACAAGAACATGAGACACTTTTGGATTCTATTGAGAAAATCGTTTTATCCCAAGCTGGCATTTCTCATGCCTAAAAAAAAAAATATATATATATATATATATATATATATATACACAAATGTAAAAGAATGAAAAGAATAAAATTCAACTGTTCATACCATCAATTTAAAAGAAGGGTCAATACAAGAGTAGAGCAATAAATACCGATTAAAAATTGTTACATTAGAACATGCAAGTTACTATGATGATAAATGATTTTAGAAAAATTGTTTATTGCCATCATTGTTAACTTTCTGATAAGACGCGTTTAAACGTTGAAACAAAATATGCAATTTTGTAGTAGTAACTTACATGTTATAATGTAACATATATATATATATAGCATAATAATATAGCATATTGCACATTGGGTGCTAGTGTTAATAAAATAATGCTTGATGTAATATAACAGAGCTATTAAGTATATATTAATAAATATACATTTCTCACCGTTTACACGACTCAGAGTTTCATGCACAACTCAAACTTCAGTGCTGGGTAGAGATCATTATGTACTTTAAATTTCAATAAAAATATCTGGTTAATGCAATGCTGGTGCAGTCCATATATTATATAGTTTTTTTTATTTTAAAATATATGTTGCATTTGAAATATTCAAGAATTTTTATGTGTATGTATATATATATATATATATATATAAATAAAACAGGGATAATTTTTTATTGTATATTTAAAACAAACAAGCATTAAAAGGTATTTATTAAAATAGATGCACCTGAAACTATGAAAAAAAAAAAAAAAAGTTAGGATTATTATTTTTTTTTTTTTTTTATTAAACATAAAAACCAAAGAAAAAGTAATCTCCCTTTAATTTTTTTTTTTTTTTATATAAAAATAAACAGACCAAGATGCCATAAAAAAAGAGAGGGAAGATTATAATTTACATTAAATATTAATCTTGATCAACGTATTTTAACAGATATTTTTTATGCCAACATGTAACCATCAATTCATTTCTCTTGTTTCATAACCTACACACAAACATAGGCTGCTCACAATCTGAATTTTCAAGAAAGTATTTTTATTACTGTTGATAAAGACTCATCTTCATTTTTGTTCATTTTTTACCTGAACATTTTTGATGTTATCTTCTGTGGTTGAGTTTGTTCCGTTTCATTGATACTTTCTAACTCCCAACCCACCCCGACCTCAAAACATCAGGTCTATATACAAGAATTATTCTCTGATGAAAATACATAGCGGTCCTTTGTTTTTTTTTTTGCTCAAGTCTACCTCAAAAATATGTGACAAACACAAGTATTTTCCTATCACAGTTTTAACCACACCAAAGGATTTATTATATGTTGGAGTTGCCCAGTCCTCACTTTAAAGTCTCAATAAAGTTCAAGAGTGTCTCCAAGTTATTGTTGCATCAGGAATTATTTACAAGTTTACACATTTGGAGTTGTCAGTAGATTGTTTCAGGAAAAGGATTCAAATATTTAAAGCTCGTAGTTTCAATGAATTGTCAAGAAGAGAAAATGTTCATATTAAAATCATCGGACAGTAAAATTCCAAAATGTTTAAGACAGATTGAGAAAGTTCATTTTTTTGCATAAAAGTTATACAGTTGTATTCAACATGAATGATAAGATATATTTTAAGGTACTTAGCTTTGGAATTGAATAGAGTTCTTTGAAATTGCCCAGCTCTCATTAGAGGCTGATAATATATCAGTGTGCAATTTGACACTAGCATTGTTCAGACACTTGGAACTATGGCTTTCTGCCTTCTGCTTCCTTCTGTCTTTTCTCTCTCTGCCTTGATTCAACTTTGCCTTGATCTTTTCTTCAGCCTAGAGCCAATCCCTTTTTCTATTGGTGAAAATAAGTTTTCACATAGGGTCACAAATTTAAAAACAGTGAAGAAAAGAGAGTTATGTTTATTTCGTATTCACCACTAGTCTTTCACTACTCTATTGCTACTTCCATGTTTAGTGCTCAGATGAACTACATTCCCTAGTCCTGCCTGGTATAACCTTCACAGCTAGGACCCCTCATGCCACTTACATTGTAGCAAACCACCCACATAAGTTCTACTCAAACAGCTTCTTCCTGTTAATCTCTACTCTGTCAAACAGACTCCGAAGAGGACGTTATCCTGATCACTACAATCTTAACATGTTCAAATCTAGAGTTAACAATTATCTTCCCTTCTTATCTATATAAACTATCCTTTAACATAACCCTTTAACTCAAGTAGCCCCTGGGCCTTGTACAGAGTGAAACTTAGTGTAAGGAAAAAAAAAAAAAAAAAAGGAAAAATTTCCCAGTATATAGCTTTAGAGCCATTCAAAATAGATCATTATATTATAATAGTACTAGCAGTATAACCAATCTTCAACTGGGTCTTTCATTACTGGGAATTTTTGCCATTCACTTTGAGCAGTTTAAGTTTAAAGTCAGCCCACCTGAAAAATCAATATTAGTAACAACACTTGGGTGCAACTGAGGCACATCCCAAATGGGGAGGGGGTAACAATTTCAAGGGGGTGGGCCTGAACAGGTGTCACATTCCACAGGTCATGTGTATGTGCATGCATAAGCATGTGAGTCAGCGCGTGGCACAGCGTGTGTTGCAGGGCCACAAGTACACATGTTACTGCACTTGCTAATTATTAAGGTCAGCAGCAACTGATAGGCAACATGTAGAGGTGTGAATCCCACCCACACAGCATGATCTAGAATTGGAAGCTTATGTGTGAAAAAGTAATATTAGGAAATGTATTAGGTGAATGAAACAAAGAACATGAACAATCAAAGCTTGGTAAATGGACACTTTTTTTATTTTTCACCTTCAAGGTTGTAATTTTTTCCAGCCAATTTGGACTCAAAACTGCCACTGAAGAATTATCTATCAAACAAAAAAAAATTTCAAAATCGAATGAAAACTGAAAACACAAACAACATCCAATCTCACACACACACATATTGATAACTATAGATATAGATGGGGCTTTGGGATTAAAATGATTTATGCACACCAAGAAGATTAATGAAGGATGTTATCATTGCCAAGGAAATGTTCATACAACAGATTAAATGATCCAACACAAAATAATATTAAAAAATGTTTCAAACAAAGGTAAGAGTTTGTTACTCACTGAAGAAATATATGGTTTGTCTTTGTTCAAAAGTAGATGATGAGAGGTAGTTTGAAATACTTCACTCAACAACAATCCAAGAGAGTAAAGTTGTGTGATCTGGTTAGAGGTCCACAATATAATTGACAAGTAATTCATAAACAGGCAAGAACATCAAAATTGAAACAAAACCTTTCACAGCTTTAGACACTTTTCTGATTAATTGAATTTTTCTCATTTTATATCCAAGAATTTCATGTAGGCTTTCTACTCTTTCTTCTTCTCAGCTGACAAGCTAATTTCACTGAGGGCAAGGTTTTCATTGGTCCAAAAACAATAATCCTAGTGTAAATAATGTTAACATCACAGAAATTAAGACAAATTTTCTTTACATTTAAAACATATGCTGATAAACAAATGTAAATAATGATTTGATGCCACAGAATACATAAATTGACTTAAAATAACACTATTTAGTGTTCATTTTGTTTTGTTTATAAATGAACATCGGTAAATGTTTTTTGTACCTAGGTTCCTAAAAAAAAAAAAAAAAAAAACAGTAAATTGTATCTTTTTAAGTCAAATAAACAAATATATATTTCTTTTAATGAGTGCTCTCTTAAATGTTTTTTTCAATAAAAGGACAACAAAAAAGAGAAAATCTAAGTGTGTGAATATATATATATATATATATATATATAACTATGAGCATTCTAAGATTAATAACATTTTTGGCTCTTGTATATAAATACTTGCTACAAAATAAAATCCATGAATTTTCCTCGACAAAGTTCCTCAGAGGACAAAATGCACTGGCTAAGATAAGTTATCCTTTTGTCTTTATTCATAGTCCTTTTACAGATATACTCTGCCTGACATTTTATACACACATGTGGATTTCCTTATTTTTTTTTTTTTTGCTAGATTCCTTAGTCTGTGTAAATATCTCTTTGGAAAGTTTGTTCTTGGTTTCTATAAAAGCAGTGATTATTCCTTGAAGAAAACCTTTGGTGAAATCCGTGTCATTTTGTCTATGATTTTTAACTTTTGTATAAAGTAGGTCTCTGTTATAAATCCTGATAGTGAATTTTAAACCAAAGCAGAGGGCTTCCAATTCAGTATTGGATAGCTTTATATCTGATAGAGAAATATATTAGATCTGGTTTTGCAACATATATACCAATAGTGACCATCTAAAATATGGGTATCCACTAAAAATGTTATATATATATATATATATATTAGTTTATGTGTCATACATGCTTAGCTGATCATGTATCTTTTGATACATGACCTACTAGACAGATTTCCCCTCCCTCCACAGTAGGTTGCCATTTCTTTCTGCGGTAGACCAGATGCCATCCAAGGCTATAGAACTAGTCTGTCCTGCTATTTACCCATAGCTGGGGAAGGAGAAAAAGAGGATTCATAACTTTCTCAAGGGTATTAGCATGTATTTGAACTTATCTCTCCAATTCCTCAATCCGAGTCACTAGAAACCTATTATAATTGTTTGTCCCTCGCCATATTAGTTTGCACGACCGTTACACCCTGCCTATGCCTCAAATAATAGATGATTCCATTTTGACCACATGGGAAAAGAGACTATTTGGTTTCAGTGAAAAATGAAAAAAAAAAGTAAGACAGAAGTGGAGAGAAAGAGAGAATCAGATTAAGGTGATGAGAACAGATACTACACTTTGATTTTAGCTAAAAGGCTGAGAAGCGATTGTATGCTCTTGCCGTCCCACACTGGCAGGGTGTGACACAAGGTCAGTTTAACGTAGGAAACCTGAGCACATGCACCCAGTCCAGGTCCAAAATTAGCCCCCACCCCCAATGACTGTCAGCTGCACTGGCATTGATATTACTACTGATCCCCACCCAACCTCTTTAGTGTCATGAGGGATGTACTACCACAGGCAGCTGTTCCTTACAGGACTGGGATAAGTCAATATTTTCAGTTGTGCTCTGCCCAAAGACAGTGACTCAACAGAGAGAAAATATAATTTATCCACCCAAGGGCATATACTACACTTTGATCTCAACCAAAATACAAAGAAGCTGTTGTGAATGCAATAAAAGCTCCATTTTCAGGTGCACACATCATTGAACAGTAAAAGTCAAGTAAGGTAATTGACAAAAATCCAATCACCATAATTGTCTGTTGCATTATTTTAAAATTGATATTAACAAAAATGTTTATAAGACAGTGATTTGTCTAGTACAGTATAATATGAGCGAGCGAGATAGACAGCAAGCAAGTGAGAAAGAAATTTATGCACATAATGACTAAGAGTTTAGACGCCCCCTCCATAAACTTAGTAAATTTATAGAACAATAAATATAGATCAAAGCCAGTTGTTTCAGGCTAAAAGAGGTAACAGCATTTTACAGTTATCTTGGCTCCAGGCTACAATTCAGAACTTTGGAAAATTTAAAAATTTTTTGAAATTCTTGTAAAATTAAATTGCAATGAGAATTAATGGATTTGTTTTATACTTCTTGATCTTGATCTATGAATTTTTAACTGACTAATATTTTTTTTTCTTCTCTCCCAACAGCAGGGCTCAAGCTACATGAACCACCCACTGCCAGCAATGCCCAGGGCAAACACCAGATACATATCAAATGACGATATTGATGATGAATTTAACTGGGATAAACTTCTCTAGTTCCTGTGGCAGGACCGCCTTGGCTAATATGTGCTAAGTGCCACGTATGTACATGTGTGCCTTTTATTTAGCAGGGTATGCACATGTACAATTTTTTTTTTTTTGTTTTTAACGAAAACTTCTCTCTGTATTGGTAGGGTAGAAGAGGAAAAGCAAACCAGAGCACTGATGAAATGTTCGGTCATTTAATATATTTCTGACAAGTATTGGAAAAACAAAGAAAAAAAAAAAAAAAAAAAAAAGGAAAATGATCTATAAGATATGAATGAAGTGAATTTTAAAAAAAAAAAAAAAAAAAAAAAACTTCCCAGTCACCAATATTCACGTGAATAGAAAATTCATATCTTTTCTCTAACTTGTTACCGAACCTGTTCCAGTTGATGCTTGCACAGAATTGACACATGCTACAATGGTTTCAGAATGAATCCCCCTAAATTAACCTTTAACTGTCAGCAAAGGAGGATAACTATTTTGCTGGTGCAGCAAACTGATTATGGAGACACATGGCAACAGGAAAATGGGGTAGCTGAAATGGAGAGAGAAAAAAAAAAAAATTGATAAAATTTGGTGGCCACATTTATAGCCACAATATATACTCAGGTTGGTTCAAGAAAAAGTTTAAATGAAACCAGAAAAAATATATATAAACTTTAATTCATAAATTTAATTTGGAACTTTATTAAAAAAAAAAAAAAAAAAAGGAAAAATTCTAAATAGCTGGAGAAAAAAAAAAAAAAAAAAAAAATATCTTATCCCTCTCTAAAAATATAAAACCTAAAAATATACAACAAGCTATATTTAATTTCCAGATATATGAAAAGAAATTGCTGAAATTAAATTCTAAGTAAATGAATGATTTTATGGGTGGTCATTTCATCAGCATGTCAATATGGATATTCACCTATTCAACCCAGTTTTGTCAACGATACAACAACTCATCTGCAAGGAACGGAATTGAAGAAAAGAAAAAAAGTTAAAAGCAATACTGGAAGAAGGTAGTTAAAATGATTTCCTTAAAATGTCTGTCAGCAACAAGTAAAGGCTCAAGGAATAATTAACAAAAAAAAAAAAAGAAAAAAAGGAAGTCTTAGAGCTTCATTGCAAACAATGCCCATAAAAAATCCAAGAAGAAGTGGGGAACCATATTTGAGCAAGCAAAAAAGAAAAGAAAAATACTGCATTCGTTTTTCTAAAGAAAAGTACAATTTCTTACATTTGCTTTCTCAGTTATTAGCAAGAGAGTTTTTTTTTTTTTGGAGGGGGGTGAGTACAAACCCACATGCATAGGCAGGAATTTTTACATATTGAGGCACAAATATGCATATTTATGTTCATTGACATGTATGCAGGTTAATTGCATACAACACTTTACACACGTTTATACCTACAGAAAAATAAAAATGTACATAGATGTATAACAAACAAACAAAAAAAAAAAAAAAAATTCAATTCACTTGCCATATATATATATATATATATATATATATATATACACACACACACACTTGTCTGTGCATTTTCTCCATGTCAATACACAGATCCAGAAAAGATATCTTAAAAGAAACCATCTATAACAAGTCAGAACATTTTATATACCTATATCCCAACACAGTTAACAACATTGAATACAAATATGACCGTCATCAATGTTGTTTTGATGAAGACTAAAGAAGAATCAGCCAAGACAGCATTAACAACTGCAGTTATGCAAACAGACGTGAGAATCTCAAAAAAATGGATACGGATCAGAACATTTTTTCATTCCCCCTCCTCCCCCCCTCTTTGTTTTAATCTTAGTTTTGTTTTTTGTTTTCTTGGCATTTTTCTTTCATTGTTGAGCCCCTTCAGGTTTCAACCGCTATAATTATTTGAAAAAAAAAAAAAAAAAAAAAAAATATATACACAGCAGAATAGAATCTTGTAGCTGAAGAAGTTTGGAAATTCAAATTTATAGCAAAAAAAATTTAAAAAAAAAAAAAAATTTTTTTTTTGTTTTTAAAATTACAAAAATTAAAGCCCTAATAACAAAACAAAAAAACAAAACAAAAAAAATTATTTGCTCAAATTTAACATTTATAAACAGAAAAAAAATTGATTTATATAAATCTGTATTTATATGTTTGTATATTGCTGGCCACTTTTCCTTTTATACATGTAAGAAGGAAAAAAGAAAAATAACTTCTTGCCATATTTGTTATGAATTTGCTCAGAGCAGATGTACAGATCCTTACAATGGGCGATAATCATTTAAAACACTGACAGTTTTCTTACTCGTTTCTTCATATTGCAAAAAATACCAAAAATACGTACGCTACTCGGGTTCGTTTAGAAAGGGAGAAGCCGTTTTATCTGTAATAGGGTGTCATGTAGACATCTTATTTTGACAGTTAACACCAATAGCTTAGGGATAGTAAGAGTGTTTAATAATAATAATAATAATAATACTAATAAAAGGAGACATTTCAATGTGACTTTTCCAGTAAGCAATACAAAATATTATTTGTAAGAGAAGAAAAAAAGGGCTCAAGTCTATATAGAAATTTCGGCTAGATTTTTGGGGGTTCTTACCTTTTTGAATTACATCAACATTGTGCATGAGAGTACTTATCCAAAAGGTGCAGAAAAATTCACACCCTGATATAAAAAAAAAAAATATATATAAATAAAAGATTGCATTTTGGGAAGTGGGTGAAACAAAGAATTTTTCAGTGTGTGTGTATATATATATATATATATATATATATATATATATATATTACACCCCCCCCCGAAGTTGGCCCAAAGATTACATTCAAGTATGACTGTTGCCACTGTGTTGATCTTAGTATTTAAACACACTATCCAGGCTATTTAGCACTTTTACCCCATAAATATAGCATGCCTGAAAACTTTTATTATATATATATATATATATATATATATATATATATATATATATATATATATTTCATTAAAGACATTAAAAGGTGCTATGATTAAGCTTTTTCATTTTTCTTGATCCAAACAAAAATATAGAATTAATTATCTCCTATAAAAAAAAAAATTTAAAACATCTAACTTTATCCTCAAAAATAACAACACACCAGCAAAAAATAAAAATTACAACGAATGAACATTATGTTTTCATGTGTTCCTGATCAAACGGAATTCATAATTACATCGGTCACATGACTACATGCTTATTGAGATACCTTAGGTTACAGCTCTATTAGAACCCATTTAAACACACAAACTTAGCAAACTCCATCCGAAACATACTAGTCGAAAATACAAACATAATAACCTCATCCACATGTAAAAAAAGATTAATAATTAATGCCTTAATAATAAAAAAAATAAAAGCTTAATATTATTAACTATGAACATGGCCACAATGTGCTGTGTTCAGAAAATAAAATATCCCTATAACTCTAAAAACATACACCCAATTAAAAAGCAAAAATAAAGTCATCCTTGATAATGGCTAAAAGTATAGCCAAAAGGGCTTGGAATTATAGAACATTTCGACAGTTTCTACACACTGTGTCCAAGAAAGAAAACACTTTTCAAACACAAGAAAAATTAAATAAGAAGCTTAATCATAGTACCTTGTCTTTCACCTTTAATGAAACATGTATAAATGAAGGATTGCTGCCTAAATACAAACACATACATATAAGTTTTAAGGCATGCTATATTTATGGGGTAAATGTGCTATAGTGGATTAATACAAATATAAAATGTCACTTCAGCACATCTGCTACAGCGTTTCTTAGACAAACTTTTATGTAATTGTCTGGTCCACTCAACAAGAGGTATCTGCAAATGTGTTAATTTTCTCAGTTTTGTTATTTTTGTATAAATTTAAAAATACTTTATGTGCAGATGTAGTGCTTATTTCTTTTCATAATTTTCTTGCCAACTTATATTGTCATATATCTCCAAATGTAAAAGAACGATAGACTCAATACAAAAGTAGAGCAATAAGTATTTGTTATGCACTGTTACATTAGAACATGTACATATCCACTACAAAACTGTACATCTTGTTTCAACGTTAAAAAAAATAACGTTTCTTCTGGTGGGAAATCATGATGCTACTAAAGACAGAAGTGGGAGATGTGCTTCGTTAACTGTATTTCAGAATAGAATAATTTAGTAATATCATGATTTCCCACCTGGAGAAACATTATTTTTTAACATTAAAACAAGATGTACAGTTTTGTAGTGGGTATGTACATGTTCTAATATAACAGTATATATGAGTGAGAGAAATGGGTGTTACTCTACTAGGCTGAGCGATGTGTCCGCAAGGGTGTTGTGAATTCATAATTCTCAACTAGTTGCTAATCAAGGCTAGAAACTACAGTCTGCCCAACTATTTTAATTATAAATTGAGATTGGGAAGAGATCTGCTTTTTCCAAGAGTGTTTGGTCAAAGTGAGCAAGACAGCCTCAAACAGAATAGTTTTCATTTTTCAACACCAATAACTGCTATGACTTACACATTACTACCATATTTGATAGGTACTGGAAAAATGGTCCAAGTTCTGTGGGGGAACAGAGAAAATGGCCGATATGAATAGTAATCATAATAGTTACATAATGTATAAAGCTGGTAGATGTAAGTTTACATGGTCTTAAAAAAAAGATGGATCTCTACTAAAGAATATCTACAAAATATAATGTCAGATTATAAATATAAAATCCATTAATTCCCAAGAAATTACTTGGCAAATTTTTTTTTTTATCTTTTTATGCACTATGTCTGATTATGGCTCTCCACAACATCTTGTCCTTTGTAGTTCTTAGCAATGTTTGTTTTTGTTATCTCTTTTGCTAATCTTTGTTCTGCCAACCATTTACCTGTTAGGTAAGTTATGCACTGCTTTCCTTTGTTCCTGTGATCTTCAAAAGATTGCAAGATGAAGTTTGCTATCTGCCTATATTTCTGAGATGAGGTATTGTAATTATTTACATTGTTTGGACTGTTGTCCTCATCTTTCTTGCCATATTCACAATGCTCCGGCAATCTTCAGGATCTGTCGATATTTCTGAGACAAGGTATTGTAATTATTTACACTGTTGTCCTCATCTTTGTCATGTTCATGATGTTCCCATCACCTGAAGAAGGTTGAGTAAAACGATTAAAAAAATTGTGAACATAAAAGATGAATTGATGACAGTCCAAACAATTTAAATAACGTAAATAAGAAATTCATTTTTCTTAAATGGAGTAATTGAATTTTGTTTGACTGTGAAAGTCTTCTGTGGCCGAGCATGCTGGGCTTAATAGTTTTTTTGTTTCTTTTTTTTTCTGGGAGACATAATTTCTGTATTAAAACTCAAGTTAACAGATTAATACTGTAAAAAACAAAAAAAAAAAAAAAAAACAGGGCGTCTACTCAAACATGTGCATCCACTAATATATAATACTTGAAATAACGTCAGATTATAAATAAAAATCCATGAATTAGAAATTACTTTTTTTTTTTTTTTTTTATAAATCCAAGAACAAAAATTCAGAAGATATGGGCTTTGATAAATCAAAGCAAGTGACGTGTATTTCTTAAATTGTGTAATTGAATTTGGCTTCACTGCAAAAGTTTTCTATAGACTGCCAGTCTCAAAGCACACCAGGTTCTGTGGTGGTTTCCCCTACAGGGGAAGGACTTGCAGTTTCATCCCCTGCAGGAAGACATTTTCGAGACTAATGCACATGCAAGTCGACATAAATGTACACTATTTAAAAACAGATGTCTATTCAAACGCGTATACATCCACGACATTTTTCGTAAAAATAAAGTCAGACAGTTGTAAGAGTATGTAAGATTCTAAAAATATTTCATTTTGCAACATTTAGAATTAAAATTAAACATGGAGCTGAATATAAGCCCTAAAGTATTATTCTGATTTATTCCTTGTGGATTTTAAATTTAAAAAAAAAATATTCTTTAACTGATTTATAGTCCTGAATAATACTTTTCAAATTCTTAAAATGGCATCATAAGCATAAAATATTTGTGTCTACAAAGAATGTTTGTATTAGTCAGATCTAAAAAGTAAAGTAGATTAATAGTCGTATTGCTGAAAAACAAATACAATTCAAATATTTTTGTTTGCCCAGTGTGAAACATACACAAGGAAAAAAAAAATAAGAAAGTACTACAAAAAAGTATTAAAAATGAAGACTATAAAATCACTATGACAGAAAAATTTATAAAATAAAGAAAATGAAAGGAAAAAAAAATAAAATTGAATGGTATGAAATGATCTTGCAGACCCTATGGAAAGAAAATAAAGGTTACAAAAAAAACTTGCTAATAGATTTTTTTGGTTTTTGAAATTCTAAAGTGACTTTCAAAAGAAAGCTTTTGCTTGTATGCGTGTGTTGAACTTAAAAATTTTTCTCTTCATTTGTCCATAAAGAAAAAAGATAAATTATGTTTACAAAAGGCGTATAAAACAAGTGTTGATAATTATAAATTAATAGTTTTGTATATCTAAAAAAAAAAAAAAAAAAAAAATTTTTTTATATCATTCACATCTCTCTCTCTCATATATATAACAAAATTGATGTCATTTTCTACGTTAGGATCTTTTCAATCATTTTTTTCAAAGGCAATCGTTGGTGAAATACAAAATCATGATATAGCAATAATAACAAAAGAGGGAAAGTTGGAATGTGATTACAATAAAATAAATTTTAATTTTAAATAGTTAATAAAATGATTAACAAATTCCACAAGAGTATAAAGTGGAAAAAGAAACTCACAGTCCCTTGATCAATTGTAAGGAATGCATAAAATGCTTCTTTTGTCTACATAGGCTCGCCTGGTAAAATTTTATATACACAGAGGCTCAAGAACTCAGAGATGGTAAACTAAGTGAGCACTACGTAGAATACAAAACCATGCCCAATCAACAAATCGGACTGCTTAAGTAGTTCATAAAACTTGGCTTTGACTACTTGAACACAAATAGGAGGGTAAATGTTCAGAAATCCGAGTTTCCAACCTCGGATTGGCTCGTCCTATATAGGCTGCTTCACATCAGAATTTGAATACAACTAAATTTTTCTGAAAATAGGACAAATGATATATATATATTTTGATATATATATATATATATATATATTTTTTGATATTGCAGATTGACCTCAATCTTCCTTCAGAAATAACTGTTTGTTTACAAGTGGCGTCCGTCGTGAGATATGAAATGCCACCGTGTTCGAATATATTATATATATATATATATATATATATAGTTTTTGAAAAACTAGGTAATCCATGTGGGTAGACCTAAGGAGGACAATGTGTGTGTGTGTGTGTGTGTGTGTGTGTGTGTGTGTGTGTGTCAGTTATGTGCCATACATGATTGCCTAAGCCTGTATCACACATCTTTTGATACATGACTGATGAGGCAGATTTTTTTCCTGCAGTAGGTTGCCATTTCTTTCTGTGGTAGACCAGTTGCCATCCAAGACTATAGAACCCAGTCTGTCCTGCTATTTACCCATAGCTGGTGAGAAAAGAAGAGGATTCATACCTTTTCCAAGAGTGTTAGCACATTAGTGAATGTAATGGATTTGACTGGAATTTGAACTCGCTCTCTGATTCCTCAATCAGAGCTGCTATCTATTACTCCACCATAAACCAAGAACCATATTGGCGGAAAATGTATGATAAAGTGGAAAAAGTTTTCATGTGACGTGTTTTGTCCTTTAGGACTTTACTAGACTAAATTTCTTGGTGTGTTGACACACGTGCACAAATGAGGGATGCTGGGAATTTAAAATTTAGCCAATTTCATTTACATCCTTTTTCTATCACTTATTAGATTTTGTTGGGATTTTTCCAAGATGTGTGTGTGTGTTTGTACTCAGCAGTGTGAGTAGAATGAACTGGAATGAACAAAAACCCTGCAAAAATATAACTGTTCAACAGATTTTATTTCTTGGAAAAAAAAAAAAAAGAAAAAAAAAAATTTATTTTTACTGGTTCCCAAACTTTAAGTTTAAGCATACTACGAGGTTGGCATCTCTGTCCCACTCTTTCACCGTTGAAGCTATTAAATGTAGCCATCTCTTTTACTCCAATAACTTCATGTCTCACACTTCCCGACAGTGGAACTCCCTTCCTCTTACTTGCTTCCCTGATAAGTATAATGTTCAATTATTCAAATGCAATATGAGTCGACATCTTCAGATGACTTGATCTAATTCCCTGTCCTTCCTTTCCTCTATCATACCACCTCTTTGCTCTTGCTCCCACTCTCTGTAACCCCTTGCTTGGGGTGAAATGCTTAACAAAAAAAAAAACAAAACAACAACAACAACACACACGTTTCCCAGTCAAAGTTCTTGAGTATAGTGGTATTTGCTGAGAGAAAGTTCTCCGCTTGTGTAAAAGTGGAAAATAGTGAGCCTTGAATGTAGACAATGCTGTTGAAATGGAAAATGATAAAGAGAGCTGGCCATGAGGTAGAGGCCGCTGAAAAGGAAGATTAAAAAGAAGTTGATTAGGGCTTGTTATGACCTCTGGGACTTGTGATTGTACCCTGCCGATTATTTCTGCTGCTGCTGCTGAACTGAGCAAAGGAAGGATACCCCCACACACATCACAAAAGATAACAAGCGAGAGTTTTTATAATATTCCACATTGTGATAATAGGAAATCTACCTGGAATGGTGAAATAATGTAAGAGCTGGGGAGAAAACTTACTGTGGATGACCTTGTGATCAAGGCACTTTTTAAACATTTTTATTGTAGCAAATTGTTTTCTCATTTGATCAGAGTAGCACTTTTTATGTCAAAATTTTGGTCAGTTTTATTACAGTGGGTAACCAATGTATTTGACATATTTTGTAAAATGTCTTGTGTTCATATAACCTTTTAGATTCCTTAAGGTTTCTCCTATGTATTTTTGGTGACAACTACTACAGGTGATGGAGTAAATTCCTCCTTCAAATTGTAGTTTAATATTTTTTTCCTTGTATTGACCAAGTCTTTTATTGTTTTAGATGACAAATTTAATGTTGAGTTTGGATAAGTTCTTTTCAATTGTAGTAGTGACAGATTTAGTTGGTTGGACAAAATTATTTTATTCAATGGGTTTGTCAGGAGGGGGTCCCTTTTTTGGGAATATTTTATAAAAATTCTAGCATCCCTCACTCGTGTGCATGTGTATTCCCACCAACATAACAAATTCAGTCCAGTGAAGTCCTGAAGAATGAAATGCATCACAAAGACATTTTTCCACTTTGTCATATATATAGTCAACTCTCCCATTGAATTTGACATATGAGGGTCAAGCAGATCAGTTCCCTGGAAACCGACAGCCTGACAACAGCACATGAGATTTGATCATAGTGATGAAGGTTTCATGCAAGACCAGCCACACTTTTTGAAGGGCCAAATTCAGAGACCTGGTGCACTAAGTGCCACAAGGTCCCCAAACGACCCTCCGTAGGTTTTGAATTCAGAGTTGTCCTTCTCCTAGACCAGTTGCCATCCAAGACTATAGAACCCAGTCTGTCCTGCTATTTACCCATAGCTGGAGGGAGAAGAAGAGGATTCACACCTTTCCCAAGGGTATTAGCACGTAAGTGAATGTAATGGATTCAACTGGAATTCGAACTCGGTTCTCCGATTCCTCAATCCAAGCCGCTATCCATTACTCCACCATAATTAGGAGGATTTTGAGATCCTTAATTTGTGACATTTTGCCAGACAAGTATTCATGTCATATTGAGTATTTTAACATGTAGCAATTGTTTGCAAACTGGTCTCACATCTGTGGTCATATGCTGTACAAAGAGGAGTGTGTGACTGGCTCAAGGAAATGTTTAGCAATTTGGTCTAACTGTTGTAGCGAGTTTAATCCTTATTGAAGCTCTCAAATGTGTGGCATTTTGTCAGACAAGGCAGAGTAAATATTCATATATGGTGTCAAGGGTATTATTAGCATGTAAGTGAATGTAATGGATTCGACTGGAATTTGCTCTCTGATTTTTCAATCCGAGTCACCATCCATTACTCTAACATGCTTCTTCATAATTGTAAATATACTCTTGCTAAAAGAAACACCCTTGTAGTAAAGTTGGGGTTGGTTAACTTTTTCCTATCAAAATGTTATTTTTTTTTTTTTTTCCTTGTTTAAGGATTGCTTTTCTTTCATTCTTCCATGTGTCAAAAACAGAACTGTAACACCAATCTTCCTATATTGCTGTCAGCTGCTAAGAAAGCAGCTCAGTTTCAGTCAATTTCCCACTGCCATAAGGTTGCCTCTGTGACTTTTCTATAAATACTTTCATGGTAATTGTTAGGCTGAGTACATATCTAGATTTTATGAATTTAAGTTTTAAGTGCAGTACTAGTCTGGTACTGAGATTTTATCAATTTACAGTTGAACTGGCTAGATGTAACCATAAGTTCAATGTTAACATTTTCTTTTCTTGCACTTCTTGATTGTGGAACTCCTTTCGAGCTAACTTTAATTGGCAAAATTTTTAATTTAATAACAATTGTTATCTGTCCTGATTACTCTTTGTTCTTGCTCATTAGCCTTGAATGGTGTAAAAATAGATGAATAAAAATATGGCTGTGAATGCTGGCCAATTTTTTCAGAGATTAACAGAAAATTTTTGGCAATGGGGATCAGTTGTAAAAAGGCAAAAGGAATTGACAAGTTGTGAACCATGAGTCAGAGATATCAAAAAGTAAGTACAGAAATTTAGCTATCTGGGAAGTTTTATAAAAGACAAAGGAACATAGAGAAATCTAAAGCAAAAGATGCTTACCAAAAGCAAAGCAAAAGATTAAGAAAATGAAGAAATTAATTAGAATAAAAAAAAGAAAAAAGAGGAAAGATTACTGCGCTTCTATGTAATATTAATCCTTCGATATGGCAGTCAATATTCAACAATTTCCTCGCAGACAAAGAGGAGACTAAAGTAATAGAGGTGCAGAAGGATGATGAGAATAGATTGTATGGAATGTTTAAGTAATGACAAAGTTTAAGGAAAATAGAAAGTAATATAAACAAAAATAGAAGGGGCACTTCTATTTAGTCATAATTCATCAAGAGAAAAAAGCCTGCTGATCATTACACAGATTAGTGAGTTTGAATCTCAATGAGTGTGACATACTTTCAGCCTTGTGGCACATCTAAGCTATGCTTAGAGAAATATATATATACACAATCACTTATCTGGGTATGCCTGTCTGCATAGGGTGGCTAGCCAATCCTGATTGAAGACATCTGTTAAGGTACTTTTGTGTTTGTTTAACACCCACAGAACTTACTTGTGGCTTATGACGAGCAGGCCTAAATTACAGTTTGTGCAAGAGAGTGCATTATCTGGTGTGATCAGTCTGAGGAAGGCTAAAATGCTCAAACCCTCAGCCACGATGACTTATGACATTTTGCTCACACAGCCATTGACAGTTCATTCACAAATACTTCTGTCAACCCAATTTCACTCACAATGGTTTGGGCCAACCCGTGGTATGGTTTTCAGGCACTTTCTAAAAGTGCCTACCACATGCTGGATTGCTTTCCCAAGCCGATAACATCAAAAATCACCTTCCTGACAAATCGACCATGGCGAGGGGTCAACCTGTCTGTCTTAATGTCAAAAAACTCCTGTTCTAACCACTCAGACATTATTATACAGTGGGTCCTTGATGTAGGTTGGAGCTCACGTACAATAAGCACCCCCAAGTCTGCCTAATGCTCGGAATTGGAAGCCATAATGAAGGGCAGAAAGACATAAACAAGAGATAGCAAATGGAGCACAATCCATTATGGTGTATAATAGGTCAAGAAACAAACCCATCTTCCTCATAGAGCGCCACATGACATTATATTATGGGAGATGGCGGCATAACCATGAAACACTGTACATGACCCGTATATATATATATATATATATAATTCCCTCAATACAAAGCTCGAGAGTCACACAAGGTAGAGGTTTTCCATTTAAATATTAATATAGAAGGAAGTGGATGATATGAATGTAATGGTAGCCATTTTCAAGGAAACATTTGACATTTATTGGCTCAGCAGCCAGTACTGTTTTCGGTTAAAATTCATAATCTTTTTTTAAAACAATTTTTCAGGAAAATAGGTTTCGCAAATCCAGTAGCCATTATCGCTCTCTTTCCAGTAATGATGGGTTGGGGGTTCCTTCCTAACCTTTTATTTGAAGTCATGTGGAATGTCAACATCTTGATTATATTATTTTCTCTGAGTTGCATATGAATTTTCCATTTTACCTGTTGCTGCTGTTGAAAATCCTTAAGTGATGTGGTTTCTTTTATTTAGTAAAAGTTCTTTGCAACTTGTGCTACAGAATCACAAACAATGTTTGAAGAAGGATAGCCTTCACCATAACCCATAGTTTTCATTCACTCAAAACCCTTATTAACCATTGATCTTAGAAAGTGCTAAGGAGTTGCTGGGTAGAAGGAAATGAAAATTATGAGGATAAGGGGGATAGATAATGATTGACTGACACTATTATTGTAATGTTCAAGGAAACACGCACATGGAAGTCTGTTCCACAAACTAGCTGTTCTTGGGGGGAAAAGTTAAGTTTCTCGTCACATTAATACGCATGAAGAAAAAAAAAGGGGGTGTTGATGCAGTGCAGTGTGATAGCATTAGCAGTAAGAATTCAGACGCTCAGGATTTTAACCCTGTGTCAACTACACCTTCACTAGACCATAGTGGGGTAGTGACCGAGTACATCGATGCTTGCATGACTGGTTTTGTTAACTGAACAATTTTTACATTTGTTCTCTATGTAATTCCCATATCAAATGGAACATAGGTCACATCTACCAATCTAAAGAGTAGATAAACACTGGAATTGTTTTAGGTCATATCTAGGTGAAAAGAAATTTTAGCTACCAATCCGGTTTCATATTTTTGAGATTTGGACAAATGTTATACAATTCATGAATTTGACATACAGTGATACTTTAAGTCATCTCAAGTTAAGTGATTTTTGAAGATCTCATTTTTTTCTTAAATATTATATGGGAAAAAAATAAAACTCGCCATAGGTCATTTTACTCGAGTTTACATCGGCTGTTAAAAATGTTAGAAACATCAAAGCACTAAAATAACAAACATAAAATCATATTTAAATAAACTTTAAAATAATATGCATAGTATATATCATAAAAACAAAAGATTAGCATAATAAAGTATATTCAACAAATGTTCTTATTTCAAATTCCTGTCAACAGGTGACTCTTGTGCATTGTTTTCTGCTCCAACACCAATTTTGAATTCAGACTTGTTTACATCTGTTCTGCCATTGATGCTCTTTCAATTACATTTCAATTGTGATTTAGAATACATTTTTACCCATGGCTCTGAAGAAAAGTCCCAGTGCAAGTGCTAAGCTTAAGACTATATTACTGCAAGGGGAAAATTAATTATTTCATTCAGAATACTGTATGTACATATAAATACAGTAATAGTTAATGGGGACTGCTCATTTGGGGTTTATAGTGTGGTTATTTTGACTTAAGTCATTTTTCAAACTAAGTTGTGACTCCTAGAACCAATTAATGATGTAGGGTGAGATATACCTGTATTTGTAGTCATGTATTAATCTGACAGATTTTATTACTTAAACATTATTTTTAGTGGATACCTATATTTGAGTAGACACTCCTTTTATTTATTAGACTCTATATATATATATATATATATATATATATAGTCTAATATTTCCAAAATATTGAGGCCAGTAAAGAAAATCTAAAAAATATTGAGGCCAGTAGACGAAAATAATATACCATTTGATAAATAAGCAGAGTGTCTACTCAAATATGGGTAAAATAACATTTAAGACATTTAAAAAAAAAAAAAAAAATAAATAAATAAATAAAAAAAGTAAATAAAAAGAAATTTTAAAAATATTTAAACAAGAAATGAAGAATAATGGAATACAGCTATATTTTCCAAACCTAAGAATAGCCTAGAATATTTTTTGAAAAAAAAAAAAAAAAAAAATTATCGGTGATACCAGAAATGACATTGAGTTTCAAAGATAATGTAACAAAGAAAAGAGGAAGGAGAAGGCAAGAAATAAATGAAAAGGGGAAATAACCACGTTTGACACATACATGCACACACAAAAAAAAAAAAAAAAAATATATATATATATATATATATATATATATATATATATATATAAAAAAACTCTCTCACACTCTCTCTCTCTACCTAACACCATTAAATAGCCCATAAATTAATTTTTTTTTTTTAACTTAATATAAAAATAAGCAAAATGAGAAAAGCAGTAGTCAACTGCTGATACCTCCTGACAAGAAGACAATGTTCATCTCTGAAATTTTGGAGTCAGGGGTGTTGAATATGACATCAATCAACTAAGTGACAAATTTCACATGTATTTTATATATAACAAATCCATTGATATATAATCCAAGTGGATCCTAGTAATATAAAATATTAAAACTGATGCACAAAGAGAGCTCAATGTATTTATTATTACACAGTAAGTAATTAATAAAAAATAAAATCCAAAACCTAATATGGAGAATAAGCTTATTTCAGCAGACATAAATATAAGTTGTCCGTCTTTTTCAAACCCGGTTTGATTTGAAAAAGTTTGTGAAATTTTATATAAATAATTTTATATGTGAATATATAAAAAAAAAAAAAAAAAAAAAAAAAAAACACAACCTGGCAAAAATATACAGAATTTATCCATTTTTCGGTCAGACGAAAGGCACATGACAGTGATCAGAGGAGGATGGAAGGTATTTGTCTTAGAGGGAAGATGTTTTATAAAATTAAACCTGATTATTAACCTTATGACATTAATTTGGGGTTATATGAAAAATGAAATATTAATTTAAAAATAAAAGAGGAAAATTTATTATATATATATATATATATATATATATATATATATAGTATGAATAATATATGTAAACTGATATAGTTTAACAGACTTTCTGCTAGTAATGTGCTATTACACTAAACAAATAATAAATTAGATATAACTTTCAATACTTATTGAAGGTTGACTCAGAGTATTGTAATTTTTTTTAATCACTCATTGGGTTTTTCAACAAGAATGTCTGTTGAAAGTTCTGAGGATGGATTGAAAAAAAAATTATGAAATTGAATCTGCCTTTGGTCAGTATTAAATGTTATATAAAAAAACAAACCTACTTATGGTTGGGTGTCCATGTTCATAGACACTTCCTCAGTTTGCTTATTTTCTAATTTACAGGCATGTGATAAAAAAATAAAAAAAAATAAAAAATAAAAAAAATATAAAATAAAAAAATGGCTACCTACTTTATTACTGAATGGTAAAATCATTTTATGTTATAAGTTACCATGTAGCAAAAACCTCCGACATAAAAATGCCCATTTTATACCTGATTATTTTATTGTTGGTTGTATCTTCGATACAACAGATGTCTCTTTATCCATGAAAAAGAAGTCTAGTCAAATGTAGGCATTCCTGGTCAGTCCCATTTACTGAAATCAGTATTTGGACTTTTTCTCTTTGAAATATTGATTTTTTTTTTTTTAGTTGACCTGAGGATCATTTAAGTACCTTTTAAAAGACGACCATTAAAATTAACTTTATGTAAATTCTGTCAATTTATTTTCAGTTTTTTTTATAAACTATGTGGACTGTTATTCATTAAATTTTTGTCTCCTGATAGAAAAATTTTTTTTTTTTTTTTTTTTTTAATTAGAAAAGGTCTTCTTATTTGAAAACTATTTCAAGAGAAAGGAAAAAAAAAAAAAGCAAGGAAATATTGTTCATTTCTGCATGAGAATAATGACAAAAGTCCTTTTTAATTATTTCTAAATTTTGTGTTTTTTTAAATGGTTGAGATACCTTTATTATTATTATTTCATTGTGGCTCTTGTTGGCTTTGTGCTTAACACTAGTATTCCGAATTATTTCCTGCACAATGTAAAGCCTACAAAATCCATATAAGGAAAATACAAAATCTACATTTTTTTTTTTTTACATTTTAGGTTTGTTCATTAAAATAATTAATTTTCCTCCCTGCATTTACAGATTAGTGTTACTTCAGATTAATCAGTTGATAATCACTAACTATTCTCAATTAAGGTAAGAAGAAAAAAAAAAAAGCTGGGGAGAAATTTCTATGCTAACAGAGTGTTGAAACCTATTTATTGGCAAATACCAGTAAAACTAATTAGTGATTATCCGCCAATTCATGGGTGCAACTGTCATATAAACTGGCATATTATTATTATTACATAGTACGGAAATAAAATTTTAAGACAAGAAGATGTAAGCTGCAAAGAAGCAATGTGCATACAATTTAACTTTATTACAGACATTTAAAAAAAAAAAAAAAAAAAAAAACATTTAACATACAAGATTGAACTCAAATTTAAATAAAGGGAAACCCGTCTTTATCAGAAAGCTTCTCCCTACTTTTGCTTAAAGAAAAAGTATTACATACACAGACATTTATTTTAGGATATTAAAACATGTTAAAAATCACTACATAATGGCAATTATGTAGCAATATCACAAATGTGTCTCTTAAGGCGATGTTAAACTACTGGTGATTGAAACAGAATTGCCATTATGTAGCAATTTTTAACATGTTCTAATATACTAAAATAAATAATATTTAGCTTTTTTATATATATATATATATATATATATAACAGCCATCATTTGTTAATGCTTTGTTAACTCCCTCCTATTTTGTGTTATGTCTTGGACAAAATGAATGAAAGAAAGAGATAAATGGTTGAAAATTCTAAAAGGTCTGGGCTTGATATATCCAACCCAGTCGAATGATTATAATTAACTGCTACTACTAATACTACTAGTGCTGTTTTTATACCGATTACTACTAATTCTATCAGTCCTGTTTCAGTCTTGGTGTTTTTTGTTCTTTGATTTTAATAAACTGGTGTTCAAAAATGAGATGCAAATCGTTAAAATTCTTTTCTCTCTAAAACCCACCACGTGACCATTATTATTGTCTTTTTTGTTTATATAATGACAGAAAATTTTTGAAAACTGGGGTTGAGTTTATAGTGGCGTGTACCAGAGAAAAGAATTTTCCTTGAAGATGGTGGGGAAAAAAAAAAAAACAAAAACAAAAACACACACATCATTAAATGTAAATGTTATTCTTATACACAAGATTGTAGAAAAGTGATGATTTTCTTAGTTGTGGCACAAGGCCAAAATTGTGGGGCACTCAGTGAGGACCAAACTCACTATTCGGTTGTAATTGATCTAGCATGATAAAGTGGCTAACCATTACATTCACCCACACACAATGAAAAATAATTAAATAAGACAAGAAATTTGACCAGCAAAATATGTTCGGGGATAGAAATAATTTAATAATTTTTGGGGTGGTTGGGGGAACAAAACTAAAACAAAAAGGCATTTTAGGAATTTTCCACAATATTTATGATAAACAATTGCATGAAAATAAATTTCTTTTAAAACAAACATTTATGAATTATTATATACAAAATTATTTTGTTTATTTTATTTTTTTTTTAAATATTTCAAAAAAAAGTTTTTTGATTGGAAAATTTAAGAAAAAAAAAAAAAAATATCTGATTGGCCAATCATTACAAAAATATTTTTAACCATTTCGACCTTAAACCTGTTAGATGAGCAAAATTTACATTCAAGTAATGCAGATACAGGCAGAAACGTCAAATAATTTCAGCTTCTGTAGATGATGTAGTATCCTAACAGAATCTTCTTCCCATGCTTTCTGCAGGACACAGGAGATCTAAAACCGACATATTTAAAAATCAACTAACCTTAAACAATAATAAAAAAAAAAAATATCTGGAACAATTCTAATTTTAAAATATTCTGCTCCCAGGAAACAAAGCCATCATTATTCCATTACAAACTCTACAAAACAACTTTGTTATTTAGACAGCCAGGATAACGTTTTAGGTGCTTGCTGGGTTTACTTAGATACAAAACTTAAGTCATGGAAGAATTGTTTGTTAAATAGATTATAGGGTGTTCCATAAAAACTGGAGACAAGAATGATATTTGGGGAAACAGCATTAGGTTTTCTGCAAATGGAAAAGCATTGAAAGTGTTTTACATTTGATTGAATCCTTGGAAGATGAGGACAGAGTTAAGCTGTAAAATCTAAGTTGTTTGAAGATGGATTTTTATCTAAATTTTTCATTACTGATTAAAAGGTTAAAAAAAAAAAAAAAATGGAGGTGTCAAAAAGGATTCTTCCCACCTCAATACCACAATTATTTTAACTACTTTCACTCCTCAGCAACATTTATTTTTAAAAGCAATGATTAGAATTATAATAAAACCTAAACATATGAAAGGGAATTTATAGATTTTCTTTGTTGTTGAGAATTGACAACAAAAATAATAAACACTATTTATTAGATTATTTATGGGAATGATTGGCAAAACATTCACTAATTGCTAATTTATTTGAACTTTATAAAATTGTAAATAAGGATTTCCTTATAGTGGATTCACATATTTTAATATGTTTATAAATTTAGGAATAAAAACTTCTTTTCCCATTTATTTTGTTATAAATTGGTAAATGAAAAATATTGCATTACATTAATCTTAACTGTATAATTATTTACAATTTTGTAACTATAAGAGTATTCTTGTAAATAAACAATATTCAATATTGTAAATTCTCAAGAACAATTAAAAAATTATGTATTAATTCACTTCCATCATATGTTTACAATTCTAATCATTGCTATTTGAAACAAACATTGCCGAAGAGTGAAGATTGTTAAAACAGTGTCAATGGAAAAACCAGAAATTTTGACAAACAATTTTTTTTTTTTACATCATTCAAGTTTCAATATATATATATATATAGAGCTAGATGGTACACATGTTTAAGTTCTTAGCTCTTTTTTTTTTTATTTTTTTTAAACAGTGAAATTAATAACAAACTGAACTAAAACATTTATAGTAAGTATAAAAATGTCAAAAAAATCCTATTATATATATATATATATATATATATATATATATATATATATATATATATATAGTGTTCATAAAGTTCGTATACACTTAAAAAAAATTTAAAATTTTATTTGTATTTGTGATAGAAATAATTTGTAAAAAGGATTAGAAAGAAGTAAATATTTTTATATTTTTTTTTTTTTTTTTATTGAAATTTTATTTAAGTTTCCACATGTCCTCCATCATTAGCAATAGAAGGGGTAATACGATTTTGCAGTTCATGGAAAACATTTGCCAACTGATTTACAGTAATGCCTGAAATCACATTAGTTATTTTAGCTATACTTAAAACTAGGTATATTAACCTTTATAACACTTTTTACAGGTTACTTCTATCGCAAATACAAATAAAGTTATAATTTTTTAAAGTGCACACGGACATTATGGTCACCCCGTATATATACATACAGACACACATCTCTGTAGTTCTGAAAACCCATTTTGTATCCACTGTTCTTAACAGTGGATATAAAAATGGGCTTTCAGAACAACTAAGTTTTCTAAATAAAAGCTTACATATTTTCATTTGTTGAAAAACATTCTGGTGTATGTGAAAAAAGCAAAATGATTAAATGAAAGTTTAGTATTAAAGAAAATATAAAATTCAAAACAGGTTTTTTCTATTTTCTTTGGTATGTAGTTAATTTGTGGTTTCATAAAATTATCTTTCAACTTTGTAGCTTATTATACAATAAATATAACTAGAAAAGAAAAAATATTTTTAATAATTACCAAATATCCCTATAATTATTATTGACGTTTTTTTTTTAAAGATTTGTTTTCTGGGTGACACACTGCCCGAGTGATGTACAAGTTTCTAGAGAAAAATTTGAAATAAAAGTAGGCAGTTTTTATTTTACATAAATCCTTTGATAAAAACATAAAAAATGTCCAAAATATAACTTTGTGAGAATCTATCATGCCAAAATATCTGAAATTTCAAATAATCAATATTTGAAAATCTTTACCATTTAGGAAAAATAAATACATTTATTGCCTACCAGGAAAAGTGGCTAATAATAATCATTAAAAATTAATGCAAGTTTATTTAGAAGTACCAAAATCAAAAATAATAATAATAATAAAAAAAAAAAAAAAAAAAAACTGCCTGCTTTATTCAGTATATTTTTTGCCTTCAACAAAACACTTGACAGTTTACCTATTTCAGGGGAAGCAACTTTTGTTTACACCAGTTAAGAGTGGAGGGGAGATAATCAGAGTAGTTATATTTAAATATATAGTTTGCCTATCGGAGTCAGAAAATAAAATTAAAGATATAGAAAAATTCTTAAATATTTTATTTCTGGTTCTTGAAACGTTATCCTCTTAATTGTGTATTAATTCATTAAACGCTTTTGTATTTAAATGTTTTTCCAATCAGGATGTAATTCAAGAAAAATTGTTCTTTTTTTCTTCCAGAAAAAAAAAAAAAAAAAAAAAATTAGAAAAAAGCTCTAGAAACATCCAGTTCCTTTTAGGAGAAATCACAGAAAGACAAAGTTTATTAAGAGCTACAAGGGACAAGAAGTTGTGGAGAGCCATTATCGCCTACGTCCTGAGGGGAGATGGCAAAAAGATTAGGTTCAGTGCATTAACATGAGAAAGATTACTTATAAACATAGAAGACACATTAATAAGTTTTGACTATTATTGGTAATGTAGCGAGACAGAGGAGTACTTTTGTATAAGCCTGTATTGAAATAAGTTGTTTTAATGTCAGAACACTACTTGCAGTTTAATGACCATTTTGATTTTGAGTCACTTAAACTATAGTATATGTATTTAAATGATTGTTATCTTGGCCAAACAATAAGCATTACCCAGTGATGTATTCAGAGCTGTTTTATTATTGGTGGCAATATGAAATTTCTGTTATGACCTTTGCTCATTTCAGCTAAGTTTTCTACTCTATCAAAAGAAAGTATTATCCTTAAAAAAAATTAATCCAGCTTTATTTATCAATATTTGATGCTCTTTACTTGGGCAAAGAAAAAAAAGTTGTTCAGATGTAAACAAAGAAAGTCTACAGAAAATAATAAAAAAAAGGAATTGCTATTTGTTTTTCATTTTGCCCTCTAGTACAACATATTGTGTTATCCTCAGGAGAATAAGTTCCCATGCATCTAGTGTGTATGAAAATATAGTCATGTCTGACCAACATGACAACACCACACACGCATTATATATATATATATATAATCTTAGTTGTCTCAGCAATATAACTTTCTACATTGCAAGCACTTTATTAAATAAATACCAGCGTCTGAAGTGGTGTTGAATCTATTTTTCTTCCTATCTTTGTTTTGGAGATGATGGTAGGGACCTTAGTGTTGGGGGTTAACTAATTTATTTTCAAATTTTGTCGATAAAGTATTGTGGGTAAGATTAAGAATAATACATAATAAATTAGGTTTCAAAAACCCACAAACAAAAATGATTTAATCTTTTTATATTCCCATCACAAAAAAAAAAAAAAAAAAAAAACCCATATGATATATAGCCCAGAATTTATAGATGAAAGAAATACATTGGGTTTTGGAATACACTTCACTATCCACATTTCATCCTCAATGTTAAATAATATATATATATATATATATATATATATATATATATATATATATATATATAATTAGACACCAGTTGTTAACCCAGCACTCATATTTAAAAGAATTAATATCTACATAGTGCGTTTGACTTGTCTGGTTTCTGCACCTCAAGAGTGCCTCTCTCAACTGAGAGAAATATGCTGTTATTTGCTCTCCCAGTTCCAGACCCACCCTGACTATTGGCTAATACCTGCCCAGTATTGTTTGCATGCAAATAGGCAGCACCATATTCTACTCTAAATAGAATATCTTTCCTCAACAACCTGTTGTAGAAAGGGACACAGCACCACATGCAGAGTTTTTTTTATCAGGCTGACCTGCTTCTCTTTTATAACCAGACACTCATTTATAAGAGAATACAAAATTTACATGGATGAATATTAGACCCATCTTTATATTTTAAATGTTGTAAAACTGTTTTTTAACAAAATGTAGGCAACAGTAGCAATATTCCTAATTTTTATTTTAACAAAAAAACAAACACCAAAAAAACAAACAAACAAACAAACATTTTTGCCATTCATTTCCAGCTGGATTTAAAATTAATTTGTTTTGTTCTTCAAATAAATCCATTTTCTGCCCTGAAAGTGGCAACCAACTGAACATTTAGATCACAATTTTGATATTAAATGGGAAGTAAGCAATGTTGATTTTTTTTTTTTAATAGTTAATATAAACTTCTTTAATTATGATTATTTTTTTTTTAAATAAAAAAATATTTAATGTTATATACAAGTTTTTTTTAAAGAAAGAAAAATAGTAAAGCGAAAAAGCACCAGATATCCATGCTAGTTGGTGATATTTTTCTTTTGGCTCAAATTTCTGGTTTTGAATTTAAAACCATTTATTTTTTTGTAGTTTATTCTGAATCTTTTTTGTTAGTTGCTTAACTTTTGTAAAGTTCTGTTTCCTGAATTTTTTTTCTTAATCATCTAAATTGGCTTCAGGACCACTGAGGGTGACAAACTGACATCTGTCCAGACAACAATATTCAAAATGCAAGCAACAATTTCTATCAAAACTGCATATATTGTGGGTAGAGTAAGATTTAGCAACAAGTTCAATTCATATTGCACTTAAAACCCATTTTGTTCACCATCCCCACCCATACTAATACCTTTTGGAAAAAGCATTAATTTCAAACCTTTCTCCACAACAGCAATGGGTCAACAGGGTGGCGAGAAAACTATAGCCTTGGTTAGCAGCCAGTCTAAGAGAAGGAAATATGAACGCCAAGGAATTGCTATAATGAATACCCCTTGAAGTACTGTTTTCTTTTTTGTGATGAGAAATGTGTATAGCAGGATACCTTGCATTAACAGGAAATTATTTTGACAAATGCATAAATCCAGTTTGATTGTGCTGTTCAGTGAATATTGTAGCAAGAGGGGGGGGGAGCAAGATTTACCAAAGCTGCTGCATGCTGGTATCACCTATGCAGGCTGATGATATCAAGTCACTTTCCAGACAAATCAACTATAGTGTGATTCGAACCTGTGTTTAGAGAGCTAACATTTTAATTTATCACCTTTATATATATATATATATATATATATATTCTGCGATCTCATCACTATCCAACCAGAGTGTTTATCTCCTATAATGTAGGTTGTATTATTTTTTTTTTACCTATTTTGAGAAAAAAAAAAAAAAAAGAGTATACCATATTTCCAACCAAATAAAGCAAACACCTTGTCAATGCATCTAATTCAAACAAGCTATAGACTTCCCCTCATGAGAGTATGTGTTAAGCAGCCATCTTGTTTTAAATCTGGTTGATGAATATTTTAAATCACCAATTGCTCAACTAAGATCATCTAACAGGTACTGTTATGGTACAATGATTACTCGATTTTTATGGGATTACAGAAAGCCAAGAGATAAATAAGGGATCTATAAATTAAAGTGTAGGAGGATTTCATTAATTAAAACAATATTCACTATTTTCAGTAGATAGGAGTGAAATGCTAGTTTACTTGTTGATACAAAATATATTAAGGAAAAAAAAAAAAAAAAGCTGAAAATATTGTTAAACTTTATCAGGTAAACATGGACCTTTGTGCCTGCAAGAAAAAGTAGGAGTGTCAAAACAGATGGCTTTTTCCCCCCCATGACACTTTTATTTCAACTACCACCACCACTATTTGGCAATGTTTATCATTTAAAGAAAAGAAAAAAAAAAAAAAAAAAAAAAAAAAATGTTTAAAATTGTAATAAAACCTAAATGTATGAAAGTGAATTTATACATTTTCTTTGATTTTGTTGTCAGTTCTCAAGAACAAACACATACTGCATTTTCCGGCTTACAAGATGCCCCTTTTTTTGCTAAAAAAATATCCTGAAAAAATACATGAATCAAGATGAATATAAGGCAATGCCCGTGCTCAAGTAAGCTTGGACATTCACCTAATTAGCTTGACTGATAGGGATGTGGATTTATATTACACTATAATGTTAGTCATCTATCTAATTCAGCCTTTTATATGATGTAACCTTAGCTGCATGATGTACTCAGCTGTTACCAGTATTTCCAAGACTACACCTTCCTGGAGCTGAGCCACAAGCTTAAACATGCTCTGTTTACTAGCTCTTTCTGCTCTTGACAAGTATGTCATTGCCATACAAACAAAATCGAATGAGTGATTAATGTAAATACTGCATGGCACCAGTATGTGAGGGATGCATGGTAATGTGTCATTGTATGAGAATGACTTTTTTTTTTTTAGAAAAGATTTATGACACTAATTATTGTTTATTGGAATGGTCGGCAAAACATTTGCCAATTGACTCAAACTTTATAAAATGGTAAACAGAGATTTCCTTATAGGTGGTTCACATTTTTGTAATTTAGTAAATGTTTATAAATAAAAAATTCTTTTCACATTTATTTCTTTATAAATTGTATTGTATTAGTTTTAATTTTGAGTTTTTAGAATGTTGTAAATATAAAATTATTTCTTGTCAATAAACAAAAATATTTAAATGTTAAATATTTTTGTTGTAAATTCTCAGGAACAATGAAAAAAAAAAAAAAAAAAGAACCCAACAAACAAAAAAAGAAAAAACATTGCTAACAAGGAGCGAAGGTAGTTAAAATAACAGCAGTGTTAAGCGGGTGCAAAAAACATCATTTTGCCACTCCATTTTTTTTTTTTTTTGTGGGTATGAAATTCCATTTTTGCCCTTTGTAATAACTAACATGAATTATAGCAAGTATTTTATCTAGCATAAAAACAACAAACCAAACACCACCACCACCACCAACAACAAACCAAACACCACCACCAACAACAAACCAAACACCACCACCAACAACAAACCAAACACCACCACCACCAACAAACCAAACACCAACAAACATGGGTTGAGGGAATTTATAATGCAAACTAAAAGTAGACAGCTGCTAGACTTGCTGAAGAAAAATGTAAGAGGAGGGTGGAATAACAAGAACACAAGCACCATCTTTGCATAAATAATGGTCAACTTTATCAGCACTGAAATATTTAGTTCTGTATATACAAAAAAATATAATACAATACAGTACAAGGATAGAGAAATATGGTCTTCACCTGTCCTACAATTAACTAAAAAAAAAAAAAAAAAAAAAAAAAAAAAAAAAAAAAAAAAAAAACAAACAATCACTGACCTAAACATGCTATAATTTTCTTCACACTAAACAACACTTTTGTTACAGTCACCATACAATTTAACTTCCTCAGGGCTGCAACATAGAAAATATTGATACAATTCTCACCTGCTACATGCAAACTTTTGCTTTGTTTGGTTAAAAAAAAAAAAAAAAAAAAAAAAAAAGGGAAGGCGTTCTAATATAAGGAAGATTTGGTCGCTACTTGTGTATGGGTGAAGATATAATAAAAGCAAGTAGTGGTAAATTTTAGTTTTAATAGTGAAGAAATGATGCAATTCAGATTGCAATATTTAAAATATATTTCTTGTAGGTCATGAAAATGAATAACAAAAATCAATAAACCTAGACGTGATTGGCCATTATAAATATGCCACCTGAAAAACTTAGAGTGAAATGAAACCAAGATGAAATTGTTAACTTATCAAATAGAGATAATAAAAATGAATATGCTAGGAATAAAAAATAAAAAAAAAGTAAAGTAAAATATCTGTTGGCTTAGCAAATGGAGTTTTAAAAAAGTGCAAATAAATTTATAGTATAGTATATTTTGATATTTTTGCAATTTACTTTTTGTTAATTGTAGTTTTTTTTTTGTTTTTTTTAAATAATTCTCATGTCATTAAGAAAAAAAAAAAAAAAAAAAAAGTAGCCCACACTATACAAGGCCCTACACAAAAGGTCTTTGGAAATTAAAGTGTGATAAAGCATCTCTGAAGAAAAGAATTTTTTTCTATAGATTCTAATTCATAATGAAGCGTTTTTGAGAGGTGTGAAATGACATAACAGATCAGCAGATTGTTTAAAGTCCTGGAAATTTTGGGTAGCACCTTGTATATAAAATGTATACACTGAACCAAATGTTTATACACAAATTGCTCACATTCAATCCCTTTTTTTTTTTTATTATTTGTGTTTTATCTTTTTATTTTAAAAACATTTCTAATATTTTTAAAGAATGTCTTCTTTTTGTAAATAGTCAAAAACAAAAATTCAACAGTTATATATATATATATATATATATATATATATATAAAATAAAATCTGTATGTATATACTGTACATGTTTGCCAATGCAGCAATATTGCTTGTTGATTTTCTTCAAAGTGTCAAGGTTATATTAGTAAACTGTCATATCAAAGTTTCTAATTAGATGGGAAAAATTATATAAATTATTTTAAATGTCTACCTGCTTTATTCTCATTTTCAATACAAAAATGGGGCAAAATTGTTCGAATTGAAATTTTATTTGAGTTCAAATTTTCTTTATACAAAATATCTGTACAATATTTAAGCAACAAGCAATATTGCCTGATGTTCGAAGAATACTGTATAAAAGAAAAATTGGCTATAAATATATGTTGATTGTACACTTATCTTATTGTACTGATAGCGGTGAAATGTATGTGCTAATGTGATTGTGGAATATTGTAAAAAAAAAAAAAAAAAAAAAAAATTGTGGCTTTGTTTCTGTTTCAACTTTTATCGAATCCTAGTTAGCTGTGTTCGCTGTTCAAAAGACAGCCTGAAATTACATTTCGATATGAACAAATTGTAATTGTTCAAAAATAATAATAAAAAATTTAACTTAAACCACTTCGATTCAATGGAAATAACTCGTACTTATTATCTCCCTTGAAATAAATTCCAAACAACCTTGTTTTGAAGACAAAAAAAAAAAAAAAAAAAAATCAAAAACTTTACAAATTCAAAATATGAATTTTAAAAAAATTTTTTTTTTTTTTTCTTTTTTTTTTTGAGTAAAAAGGAACGCTTTTCTAGCAATAAATCATTCGAAATCCACTTGCATTATCTCTGATAATATTCATTTTGTTTGAAAATTAAACGTTCTTTTGGGGATTAAAAAGTAAAACGGAAACGATGTATATATAATAATAAAAAAAAAAAAAAAAAAAAAGCATGAATGTAAAATATAAAAACAGGGAAATGCGTAGTATTTTGTGGTGACAAAACTATATTGCTTTGAGGGGAATGGGTGGGAAGAACCTGATCATGCCATCTTATTTATATACTAGATTTTGTGAAATATGTAGAAAATTGCTTTCCAGCTAAAGCAAGTTCGACAAACGAGTCCTGTTTTTTTTTTTTTTTTTTTTTTTCAAACAAGTTCCTGCTAACCATCTTTTAGCAATTATAAAAAAATAAAATAAAAAAATAAAATATATAGAAAAGAAAATATTAAAAGAATCCTTCTTGTAATCTTATAATTTTAGAAATTGTAATTTTTTTCGTAATTTCATATTTGAAAATTTAAAAATATAAAAAAAAAAAAAAAAAAAACGAGGTATAAGACAACTGTTTGTATTACTGATATTTTTGGACATTTGTCCTTATTAAAATTAATTTTTTTTTTCAACTTTTTTTCGAATTGAAAATTTTGGCCAGTTCTTTCGGCCATCCTCAGGTGTATAGTAACTTTTTATTTTTTGCTCAACAATTCTGAAGAGAGATTATTTGTTAATAGTATATATAAGAAAAAAAAATGAAAAAAAGAGAAAGACCAAAACAAAAAACAATGATTTACAAAATATCTTAAACATCCAACCATTATTTCAAATAAACAAGGACAATGGATTTTAATAGATGGTTATTCTCAATTTTCAATTTTTTTTTTAACCTGACGAGAATAACCAACCAGATATTTAAAAAATAAATTAAAAAGCAACTTCATGGAAAAAAAAAAAAAAAAAAATGATTTCCAGTTTTTCCTAATTGTAAATCACTTATCTTACTGTAAAGATGTTGCAATAAAAAATTGAATTATGATGAGTAAAAAAAAAAAAAAAAGAAGCCTTTGTTTTATTTCATTATTGCCCAAAACCCTCTTCTAATTTCAGTCAATGCATAACATCCATCGAACAGCCTTCAGTTCATTTGCTTAACAGACAGTTTTCATGATGAACAGATCTCTCTTCAATGATGCACCTTGCCTTGAGAGAATATTGGGCCTCAAACTCACACCTGACCTCTTATATACGATCCATTACCAAAGATGCAGGTAAAATGATTGCCTACCTTATCGTTCTGGTAAGTACCTGACTCCTCATGTTATCCTTTTTTACCTTTATAAGAATCAGATCAGGCTGAAGATGGACTACTGTTGCCATATTTGGACAGAAGTTACCCAGTCCTCATTTTCCAGGCTTTAGTTAACAAATGCGTCTCAGTGTCCTTGTTGAATAAGAATTATTTTTCACCTTGCAATCTCTCTCCCACAGGTCGGATGAGGCGAGTCTCTCATTGCTCTATCACTACTCCCATAGAAAGTGCTCAGACAAACTACATTCCTTGGTTCCGCCAGGTGGGACCTTCACGGCTAGGACCCGCCATTCCACTTACATTGTAGCACATTTACAACATATTACATCGACGAGAAGTTATACTCAACAGATTCTTCCTGCAAACCACTGCCTTATGGAACAGACTCCCAAGAGCATGTTTTCCCCGATCGCCACAATCTTAACCTGCTCAAGTCTGGAGTTAATTCTTATGTTCCCCTCCTATCTATATAAATTACACCTTAAACGTAATGCTCTACCTAGAGTAGCCTCCGCGCCACGTACAGAGTGAACCTTATTTAAAAAAAAAAAAAAAAGAATTTTAGTGGGCGGCAATATATATATTTTTTTTCTTTCACGTACATTACGATCACAAAACTACGCTTTGTTGGTTAGTCAGTTTTTTATGACACGTCAAATCTTTTAGGTTATTTTAAATGAAATTGGAATACGGAGTAATAGTAAACTAGGTAAGATGAAAGGGAGATAATAAGTATGAGTTATTTCCCTTGAATCAATATGGTTGGAGTTTTTAAATTAATTTAAAACAAATCAGTATTTTTTTTCTTTTGGTTCAATAACAATTGTTTCTTTTAAATCCTCAGAAGAATCTATTACATTAGATATGCATTTCTTAAATATCATTACCCATCTGCGTCTTGGTAGCTTTATTGCTTTGCTTGAGGTGAAATAAAAACGAGATATAAAAACTAAAAAGGTAATTAAATTTTGTTTCACCCCCCAATGGTTTTTCGTTGCATAATGCTCAAGCACACGTGTCTTAAAAGCAGTTTCCTTAAACAACGAAATACAAGTTAGTTTCCTGTCAAAAGGCATATACACTACATCTTACTTTCACATTTACAAATCTGCCGTTTGTAAAATCATATTTCTACATTTATTGTTTTAAATCTCAAATATGTTCAAGTTAAACAGAGAGAGTCTCCCGACCAAGTTTATAACAACTGATGCATTATGATTGGTTGAAAAATATCAATCAGGTATCGTCAACTACGTCCGAAGGTACCGACCCAAATTTTGACCTAGAGTTGACGCCACAAAATGTAAACACGTTCTCGACCCCCCACATGACCAACAGAGAACTCAAATACGAAACTTCGACGCGCCCTGGTCAGTGGGTCTTTAAAATATTCAACTCGTCACACGAAGAAACCAATTTCAGGCTTAACGTTAATTACTTAAATTAACATAAACCCAGCTTGCGAAAGAACGCTCACTCCAACAATTTTTTTTTTCACTACAAACATCTCCGGTCAAAGAGCAACAACTCTGTAGAAATCACAGCAAATCAAGACAAATACAAAAACGGACCTGTTTAATTTTTCAATAATAATAACAATAATAATAGACTAATTGAAGGGATTCCTGGAAGTCCATGCCTCAAGGAGATACAAAAAATTGTTCTGACAAGTACAGCCCACATCTTACGAAGGGCTTTATCTATTAATTTTTTTTTTTTTTGTTAGTGGAAAGTGTCATGACGCCATTTCTAACCTTAGGTCCCTGGGCGGGACACGGAAAGAAATGTGTAAACGCCAGAAATCAAAGAAAATAATAATAATAATAATAATAATAATAATAATAATAATAATACTTAAGCACACTTTCTCATTCATACATACAGATCAACAACTTCAAATCTTTCAATATTACTTTATACAAACAATCAAGAACTCTGAAGTGTTTTAACAGCTTTAGCATATATTTTTGTATTTTATAAAAATATTTATTGTTGAACAAGTTCTTCTACTTGATTATTTTTCTTGTTTTTGTCTTTGTAACATTTGATTTAGTAAAAATATTACAGAGTCAATTTCATTTGTATTTTAACCAATAGAGATTGGCTAACCCACTATACATTCGTCCGTGCTGATATATCTGGTCTGGTGTTCCTGCTATTCATCTCGAGGTTCTTGACAAAATCCAAAGTAGGATCCGTAAATGTAAACAACATTGACTCGGCATCTGCGACTCCAGTCACTTTCTCACCGATGTGCCGTGGCTTCCCTCTGTCTTTTCTACAAATATTTTCATGGAAACTGCTCTGAAGAGCTATTATGGAATTAACACATTAATTCCATCTACATTTTACGCGCGCGCGCGAGTTTTCCTCCCTTCCTTTCACACTCGTGCGTGTGTGCGCGCGGTTTGCACCCCTTCCTCTCTCTTACAGTTAGACGTAGCAGTAAACGTCCTTTAACTAGTGAGGAAGGTCGCTAGCTCCTGCTGATGAAGTCAGCCTAACAGATTTTGAATTTTTTCCCGCACCTTTCCCGGCGTCTCAAACGAACAGCGTTTGCAATCCAGTTGCTTCCCGACTTTCGACCTAACTAGACGGGCAACTCATTTATTCCGTGCCCTTAACCCATATGCGGACCGGAATATCTTATTTCAACAATGTCGACCTCACACTTTACCAAGACTTCTTCTCGTCTTGAAGCTACCCGCAGGTCAGACCTTCTCCGTTTTCGACCAGAGATCGTTCGAGTCACACGACACAGTCGTGAGCTAAAACTTCGTATTCAACAAGTGGCTTATTTTTATCCCTCGTCAGTCAACCTTAAATACAGACAGGGATATCTTACTGACGAACAAACTTGCTACCGGCAATCCCGACACAAATGAAGAGAATACACAAGTCGTTTTTAGTAACCTCTGAAGCTGACGAAAAGAATTTGTTAGAGGCAAGCGTCAAACAAAATGAGAAATCTTTTATTTCATTGTGAGCTTTTAGTGTAGAGAGTGTCTCTGGACAAAGCAAATTTAAGGAATGTTTGTTGCAGATTTGAATCAACCCATTAATAAAAAAAAAATTTAAAAAAAAGTTTTATTTACTCTATTCGGACTGCTGTCCTTATCTTCGTTGCCACATTCACGACGTTTCGGCCATTGTACACCCCCGGCCTTCTTCAAGTGATTGGAATTTGGAAATGAACCATTTTCGTCTACCGGGGTAGTTCTAGTTCCACGTGCTATGCATTTTCCAGATATCTCAGTATCAAACGAAGATGAGTAATGTAAATAATTACAATACCCCATCTCAGGAATACAGACAGAAAAATATTTTATATTTTCGTGATTTTACAACTATTTTTTTTCTCAGCGAGTATGAGTGTTAAATTTCTTTATTTGTAATTGTTTGTTAAGATGAAATATGATGCGATTTGATTTCTTCGTGTGTATGTGTGGAGGGAAAAAAAGTGTGTGCAAAAAACACCACGACCATATGGAGAACTGCATGAGTATATATGCAGATTGCTACAACAGAAAAAGAATTTAACACCAAATAATTCGCGATGATGAGAGAGACGATGAGAGAGAGAGCGACGATGAGAGCGACGATGAGAGAGACGATGAGAGAGACGATGAGAGAGACGATGAGAGAGACGATGAGAGAGACGATGAGAGAGACGATGAGAGAGACGATGAGAGAGACGATGAGAGAGACGATGATGAGAGACGATGAGATGACGATGAGAGAGACGATGAGAGAGAGACGATGAGAGACGATGAGAGAGATGATGAGAGAGACGATGAATTAGAAGATGAGAGAGACACCGAGATATTCACGACAAAAAAAAAAAAAAAAAAATGAATATCAGGAGGAAAAGTACGTGTGACGTAGCTGTGACGTAGCTTGATGAGGAAGACAGGTGAATGAGTGAAGGAATCTCTTTGAAGTCGCGCCGTGAACTGATGTCGCATGTATCCGTCTGTCTCCTTACTGATTTTGTCCTTCTAGAAACTTTACTTAAATACTCTTCAAAGGGATCCCGAAGCATTTTTTTTTATTATTATTTTCGGCGAGAACGTGACGCATCGGTTGAAAAATGTTAAATATTTATTTTCAAAACATTAAGTTATTAACCGCAAGGACGCTCAATTCTCCGACTTGGAAACCATTTTTCGTCATTTGGTGTTTGACTGTCTTGGTGTGTGGGACTTCCGTCTTCGCTCCAGATGTTTTGATCGGCCACTAGCAGTTCCACTTTCGGTTGATATATATATATATATATATATATATATATATATAATAAGGCAGTGTGTGTGTGTAACGAATTCACGGCCGCAATTTTCGACGGATTTGCAACCAAAATTTACATGCACAAAGTTAGCGGGATGGCCAAGACCGACTTTGCATTTCCTAACTCCCATCGATAGTGGAAATAATCGATTTTTCATGCTTCTACGGCAGTTTTCATGTAGTTTGCGGTCATTTTATACTGGCCAGAGTGAGAGCCTATAGCCGACTGACACGAATGTTAAGTAGCATGCACACACACACACACACAAAAGAAATGGATAGATGCATTCGTCACAAGTGGGAAAAATTTAAATCTGCATGGCACTTTACTCCAATTGGCTCATTCGCTTGCTTAAACTCAACGTTGATTCTGATTTCGCAGAACTGGGTTGGGTGTGAAAAAGTATTTGTTGTTAACATTTTTTCATTCGGTATTTCCAGTTACGAGTCCTTTTTTAAAGCTGATCGTTTTGTGTTCATTTTGTTTAATTCTTTTTTCTTAACAGCATTAATTCGAAAGAGGGCTCGATACCGATAGTAGAGCAATAATTATTTTATAATTTTTTTTCAAAACAGTTTACTCGCTACTAAGATGAAACTTTGTTTCAGTGCATTTCAATTGCACTTCGACTGGTGAAAACCAAAATATTTATGACCAATTCTGTTTTCAAACAAGCCGTATGTAAAACGTCACTTCCTTTTTTCTATTTGTTTGAGGGAAAAAATCTACATAAAGCAAAAAGGTGACGGAGTGAAACCGTATTGCTTGTTGATAGCAGTTTGGTGAAGGATGGGTGAGGTATTAAAATGATGGCCAGACTGTAAAAAAATTATTTTGATTACAACGGTCAAAAGTTTAGGCATAGCATTTCCAAGCATTCTAAGAGTGAGGGGTGGGGGAAGGGAAGGTGAGGATAGGAGATAGTAATACGATGAAAGAGAATTCAAACGATAGTTAGAGTAGTAATTGGGATTTTTCCTTTTTTTTTTTTTTTAAAGAAAAAAAGCTGAATTGCATGTGAACGTTAAAATTTATATATTATTTTCGTTATCATTGCATCGGATCATATATATATATATATATATATATATATATATATATATATATATATATATGTGTGTGTGTGTGTGTGTGTGTGTGCGCGGTACTGGAAAGTGCTCCATCTCAGTGATAGAGCTAACATACTTAGTTGTATTGGTGTGAGTTTGTAACCCTGGGTTTCACCCCTTTACATTCATCAAACAAGTGGACATTGATGTCAACACCCGGAGGTGGCAGTATTTCATGCTAAACGCAGTAGTTAGGCTTCTGTTACATTTATATACGCTCTGTCCCCAATAATGAGCACATAAATATAGCATATTTTAAAATTATATATAGGCACGGAGAAATGGATAGCGGCTTGGATTGAGGAATCGTCGAGCCGAGTTCGAATTCCAATCGAATCCATTATATTCACTTACGTGCTAATACCCTTGGGAAAGGTGTGAATCTATCTATGGGTAAATAGCAGGACAGACTGGGTTCTATAGTCTTGGATGGCAACTCTGAATTCAAAACCTGCGGAGGGTCGTTTGGGGACCTTGTATTCGGCCCTTCAAAAATTTATGGTCCTGCACGAAACCTTCACCACTGTAATCAAATCTCATGTGCTGTTGTCGGGCTGTCGGTTTCCTAGGAACTGATCTGCTTGACCCTCATACGTCGAATTCGACGGGAGAGTCGAGTGTATATAGCACAAAAGGAAAAAAAAAACTATTGATATTGTTAAATCTATTCAGAAATCTATAGATTAATTCTACTTTTAGACTTTTTAGATTACAATCACAAGAACTTCCAGACTATTCATTGGTACGGCGAACTAATGCTTGTACAACTTTAGCCAAAGCCTCCATTGGACTTTCTGCACATGCATTTTCTTTCTTTTCTTAGGGCTGCTAATGTAGTCAGTTTCTGCGATACACAACATCCTTTAGGGTCCCCCATAGATAAAAATAAGGTGTTAAAAACATACTACAGTAAACAGTGTTATCGCAATTTGTTTAAAAAAAAAAAAAAAAAAATATATGGTAATGGAAAAACTACGAAAGAAGATTTTCCGTTTCTGGGGTATGTATACATTTTTTTTTTAAGCGGACTATACAACTTTCGATTGGATAGAAACTGTGTATATACTAGTCTAGTTACGTATTCTCCCGAGTGTAGCATGTTTTTAAGGCTTAAAAAAAAAAAATCTTTCAGTCAGTCTTGTACCGAAAATCCCTCTCGAATGAGAAAATCAAAATCACTTAGTCAGGGATCATTCGTCCTCTTCAATTCTCTCTTCATGAAAGGTTTGCTGCCTCTGTAGATGGTGCTTCTACAGAATTGAAAAGGAAAAATGGCAGTGAAACTCACGAAGAAGGAAGCAGTATCGTATGGCCAGTATTTTCGTTCTATGACCCCTGCGTGTGTAATTTGAAAGGTCATTTAGACTATCCTTGAAGTAAGTGATTCGACAGGAGCACGAATACAAATAAGCATGATTAGAAACATACATTGATGTAAAATTCGTTTGTGTTGTCAACCGAATAGATCAAAGAGAGAGGAAAAGAAAAAAAAAAAAAAAAGAAAAAAAAAAAAAAAAAAAAAAAAAAGGAAAAAAAAAAAAGGAAAAGAAAAAAAAAAAAAAGAAAAAAAAAAGGAAAAGAAAAAATAAAAGAAAAAAGGTTTTTGGCCTTTACAGTAGATTGCATTGTGAATAATTAAAGGGTTACAATTACCAAACGATTTCGAACCCTGACACGTAAAGTTGATAATTGTGTGTAACATTAAATATTTAGGCAGCAGTCCCTTTTTTATACAAGTTTCATTAAAAATGGCAGACAAGGGTTTGCTGTTAATGTTCTTATAATTTTTTTTTCTTTTTGCGACATAAATTAAGGAGAAATTGTCCCAATATCGGAGCGTTTTCGGTTATTTTTTAGCGATTATCAAGGACGATTTTTATTTTTAACTGAATGTATTTTTTTTTAAATCTAAAATTATAGGAATGTTTTATTTTCCAAACACTGTCAGCACATTGTGGCTGTGTTCCTAGTTGATGTTATTGAGCGTTAGACATTTTTATTTTATAATGCTTGAATTATTTTTAGCTTTTTTATTTACATGTGGATGAGACTTTTATATTTGTATTGCCAACACGTATGTTATGGACACACATATTTAAGTAAATGCTCTGTTTATAATAAACAGTGTTAACAAAATTTACCGATCTGAATGTCCGAGAAGTTTCATAGAAAATGTGTTCGGCGACACGAATCGGAACCGTCGTATAGCCTGACGTGCTATACTATTTAGCTACAGAGGAAGCGTCTGGTTATCAAGGTTGAATTACTACTTTTAATCTTTTTTGCATCTATAAAAATAATCTGTGTCTGGCCACTCATATCCAAAGATGGCAGTCTACTGGGGCTAATCCCCGTTGCAGACTCTTTCTCAACATCCAAAGCCCACCAGTGGTTTTTACTGCAACTATGCTGAGAAGACTTTAGTTACAGTTTGAGCGTGTGAGAGTGTATTCTAACTCGGCAACTATATATATCTCGGTGTGTAACAATAGAAGAAAATGTTTATTTGCATACACAAAGATAAAAGGGATATATGAGAAAAAAAAAAAAAAAAAAAAAAAAAAAAGAGAGAAAAAAAATTCCTTTAACTTAAAAGGAAAAAATGTTCATATAAAGGCTTGCGCAAAATATTTTTCTAAGCGCCTAAAAGTTCAAATGTAATGTCAATCGACATCTCCAGTTGCCTTGATCTATCCATTATCCTTCTCCTCATCCTTTCCTCTATCATTCCTAACCTATAATCTTCTGTAACTCTTGATTTGCGTCCTATTATCTTCCCCCTTTTTTTGGGGGTGAAATTACCAATATATATATATATATATATATATATATATATAATAAATCTTTATATATAATAATATATATATAAAAAAAGAGTCTTTTAAGCGAGTATATATATATATATATATATATAAAAGAGTCTTTAAGCGAGTAAATCGTTCTTAAGGGGTTAACGCCCAACCAAGTTTTTTCAGAGCTCTTGTTGAGGAGGAAACAGAAGATCCGAAATTTGTAGTTAAATGAGTTTGTAGGCCGACGACAGGAATTTCTAGGTCTAAGAAAGCAGATCTTGATTAGTTTTTAGTAGAAGGCCGACGTTCTGTCTTTAGAGCCCAGCACGTAATTCTCTTTCTTGAACCAGGTTCCGACGATGTCAAGTACTCACTGCCAAAGAGGTGCATATTGTCGAGATTAGAAGGCTCAGAAATATCGGGACCTTTTCCCGATAAAATTGCGATACACTTTCCCTCTCATTTGTAAGAAAATATATTCTTATCTCCGATAAGAATCAAAAGGTTTGGAAGCTTGTTTTTGGAAGCAAGGGTCCAACAAGTTGTGAACGTTACCCTCCGACTTGGTACCATGGTCAGAGTAATGGTGGTCAAATTTTTTTTAAAGATATTTTCCAGCTCTCTCGTTCGTCAGAAAATATATTCTTATCTCTGATAAGGATCAAGTCTTTAAAAGCCGGATTTGAAAGCAGAGGGTGAAAGATGGGGCAAAAGATCAGAAAAGTGTGGTTAAAACGTGAACTTTTAAAACATTGTAGTTATCAAATTAAATTCTAATGTCTTATGTTTTTTATCACTACAAAAAGGTTATTTTTTTTGTAGATACCCGTACTTGAGTATACACTCCGTTTATTTCAAACAGTATATTTATTTTTTGTCTACCTGCCTGAGTATTCGATAAATACTTATCAGAAAAAAAAAAAAATGTCCTCTCCAGCAGGATTCGACTCTACGTACCTCTTTGCATGAGAAATCGCTGTTAGATCCAACCTGCTTTTAATTAACCGACTCGGCCACGAAGGGCGTCATTGATCAAGCAAAGCCGAATATTACCTTTAAGCAAAATTGTAATCGTTTAAAATGATAAACCTGTCGGATTAATATACACTTGTATGTATTTTAAGAGTTTATTTTCTCGCCTGTGGAACTCTTCTTGCATTTAAGAAGAAGAATGGCAATCATTACCCCCGATCTTTTTAATTCCTGTTCTTTAACTGTAAACAGACCTCATCTGAGAAACAGACATTTCTTTTTTGTAAAACGGGATACCCAATTCTCGAAAATCTGCTCTGAATCTCATTACATACATTACATTACATACATACATACATTACATACATTACATTTTCGATGAGTAATGCATTTTTTTACAAGAACGGTTTTCATTTTTTTAAAATGTTAATTATAATTTAGTTTTAAATGTTTTAATGAACATCCGTCTGTCAATCAAGCTTTCAACACACTAACAGCTAATTTGAAATGAAGCTAAAATAGATGCTTCAGGAAAGATTTTATTTTTAAACAGGTGGTACCTAAGCTTTGATTTTGTTGTCGTTGCTGAGTGGATGAACCCTATGGTGATGATATAAAAAAAAATGATCGCTTCCTTTGTTTTATAATGGGATTCGGAATTAAAATGGCAAAATAAACTACGTCTGGCAACATCGGTTGTAATCAAGGAGTGTCACCCGGAAGCTACAACTGCCTTCCGGTCGAGAGTTTATTTAACAAGGCCGAAATGGGGAAGAGGTCGGTTTTCTGCCTTAACTTTAAACTTAGTTAGCCACAAACGCGGACCCAATCATACTTACAATATTCCTTGCACAAAAACACATTCTTACTTACCTTTCTTACCACAACCACCATAATACCTCACTGTCTCCATGAAAATACTAATTAGTCCCCATATGTATCAGGTCATCCCATAAGTTCTGTCCGAAGTTTAAATAAAGAAAACAAGTGACCAAATGTTACATTTAATTACAGATTCAATCAATGTATTTTCCCTGATTATACATGACTTCCTTCCATCTATTAACAAGCTTACTAATTCCATTACTGTAAAATTCTTTTGGTTTTGATTCGAAGAACTTAACAAATGTCAGTTTTAACCTCTTCCTGTGTTACAAAAGCTGTTTCTTCCAAATGATTTTGTAAGCTACGAAACAAATGGTAGTCTGAAGGAGCAAGATCGGGAGAATAAGGTGGATGAGGAATTTTCTCCCAACCAAGTTCTTCGATCTTTTGTGACGTGATTCTTGCTGTGTGGGGTCGTGCATTGTCCTGATGAAACATCACCTCTTTTCGATTCACTAGAGCAGGTCTTTTTTTCCTCAAAGCTTGGTTCAAACGCTCTAATTGCTGACAGTATATTTGAGCATTAATTGTTGCATTAGGTGGTAAGAATTCAAAGTGGATTATTCCTTGGCGATCCCACCAGATTGAAAGAAGAACCTTTTGCCCATGAAGTTCCCTTCTCGGCTGTGGCTGGGGTCCTTCTCCTTTACCAAGCCACTGTCTACAACGCTTAACATTTCGATAAAAGATCCATTTTTCGTCGACAGTCACAAGTCTATCCAAAAAAGGTGAAACAAGTTGGCGAGAATGGAGAGAAGAGCAGATGTCAACTCGGGATTTGAGGTTGTTTTCAGACAATTCATGAGGCACCCATTTTCCAAGTTTAGGAACTTTTCCAAGTTGTTGAAGATGACGATGAACAGTTGTATGGTTTGAACTGAGAACCACTGTCAATTCCTCAACTGATAAAGCAGGATTTTCTTCAAGGGCTGCTTCAAGAAGCTTTTCATCAAACTCAACTGGACGTCCGGTTCGATCTTCATCTTCAAGGATGAAATCTCCACCTCTGAATTTTGCAAACCATATTCTGCAAGTTCTTTCATTCACACATTCCTCTCCACAAACCGAGTGAATGCTTCTAGCCGCTTCGGCTGTTGAGTTTCCTTTCTTGAATTCATGAAGCATTATGTGCCTCAAATGATTCTTGGGTACTTCCATGTTAGTAGGTTTTTAATCAAACAAAATTTAATTTTATTGTTCTCGGAAATAAAATTTGATCAGTTTAAATGCATCTAAACAAAAATAATGTTCAGCTCCATTAGACATAAAATACTCTTTAAATTTCGTTCATTTTAACAAAAACTTAAAATTCGGACAGAACTTATGGGATGACCCTAAGATGTGGCACAAGGCCGAAAGTATGGGGCACTCAGTGAGGATCGAACTTGACTACTCAGTCGTAATTTTTCTAGCGAGACAAGCTTGCTAACCACTACACCGCCTCGAGGTGCCCTATTTCAGTTTGCTATATAAATTCATTTAAATTGATCCCTTGGCATAAGTAAATAAAAAAAAGTTCATACTGCATGATATCCTCCTCAAGGTTTTAAAACAGCCGCGAAATATGAATTTCATGCATAGAATTTGCTTAAATTAACAAATTTCCATATAATGTTGCAGACGACTTTTGTTTCCAGACGTCAGGAAACCGAAATTTGGCATTATCACGTGGTATGACCATATTTGTTTTGGCTTCCGTAGGGGAATCCGGTTACAAAGCATTTAGGGGGAAATAAGGATAATTTTCATATGGATTGATTAATCACGTTATTAGTTATTAATGAAATGATTACTCAATCATAATTCTGTTTATGCACCTCAACGTGGTATAATGGTTAGCAAGCTTGTCTCGCTAGAACAATTTAAGATTGAGTAGTGAGTTTGTTCCCCACTGGGTGCACACTACTTTCGGCCTTGTGCCATATCTAAACTACGCTTAGAAAAATCACCATCTAAGAGTTCTGCTTGTATTTCCTTTCGTTAGTTCGCACGACCGCTATGCCTTGCAAATACATCATAAATAATCGACTTGACCGAGTGAAAACACGGAAATGACAGAGACACTTGGGTTCAGTGGAGAAATGAAAAACGGAAAAGTTGCCATTTTCGAATCTTTTCATTTGTACCCACTTCTTAAAATAACGACCAGCGTTCATATTTATGATTGTTATTGCAATATTTTGTTAAAGTTGTTAAGCTTAAATATTTAACGATGTGATAGGGGACATTTTACGGACATTTTATTGCCGGAAAACTCGCCATGAGCTTATTCAATCAAAAATTTAAGATTCATCGGGATATTCAAATAGGAAAACCGAGAATTTTTTTCACGGGTCTTTCTAGTAAAAATAAGAATTGAAAAAAGAAAGCAAAACTATTTTTTTTTTTTGCGAATTCATTGATTCAAAGCCGGAATTGTTCCTTTATGAGTAAGCACACAAATTATTTAATAGATATTAGAAAATGAAAAAGAACAATTTATATTAAGAACATATTTGATTTAAATACTTTCATCTACATGACTTCCTCTTTGTTCTTGTCATACGCTGATCGCACATCAGTGATGGCAAACACATACATGGAATATTTCGATAAATGGCTTTAGGGGAAGCATCATTTAAGACCAATCATATGGCTGAGATACGTAGATGACTTCTTTATACTCTGGCATCACCAGGAAGCTGTAAAAATAGTGCTGAACCATGTAAGACGAAGACGACGTTCTATCAAATCATAATTATGCTTCTACCTCCTTCCCTTCGTTAGCTTGCACGACCGTTACGCCCTGCCAATACCTCATAAATAATCGACTATTCCGTTTTGACCGCTTAAAAACACGGAAGTAACAGAGACGCTACTTGGTTTCAATGAGAAAAATGAAAGAGTGATTTGCCAATTTCAAATCCTTTCATTTCTACACGTTTACTTAAAATAACGACCAGCATTCATAGGGACGAGAATATTGGAGGCGACACCATTACGACCAATCAAATGGCCGAGATACGTAGACGGCTTCTTCATATTCTAGCACTGCCAGTTTTTGTAAAAATACAGAAGAATCATGTGACATGGTCTTATTTTCTTTGTGGCTATTTGAGGAATTTGTCCAGCCAACAAATTTTATTAAGCTTTATTTTACAAAAAACACATTTTTACTGCATTTTTCCGAAGCTTGGTAAAGAAATGAAGACCTTCATTTGTATATCAAGGTTTACTAAGCAAAGTTCCATTTTGACTATTCTTAAGTTGGGATTTCTTTAAAACGCCACATCATTTGAAGACTTCCAACTGAAGCAACGGCTAAAAAGGATAGCACATGTAACTATAAGGCAAAAGAATATCAAGGTTTGGGGAACAAAGATTTTATATACAGAAAACAAGTACAAGTTTCTTTGATTTGATCTCAACTTCCTGCTAAAGTGCAAGCCGTAAGCAGACAACAAATGTTTTCTACTGAATCCATGTTGGATCGATGGTGTAGAGGTATCACTGTTTCCATGAGGAAACACCGTGTCGTATGAAATTCTTTATTTACGAACAAATAGTAGAAAGAAAATATCTTCAGTAGTAGTCTTTCATGTGACATTTTATTTTCTTTTCGGGTAGAACTACGTTTGTTTTTGAAAAACGCAAGTTTTAGTGCATTTTCCCGAAGTTTGGTAAAAAAACGAAAACTTTCATTTGTAGGCTGAGGTTTGCTAAGCCGAGTTCCAATTTGACTAGATTCTCAAGATGGGGGTTTATTAAAACATCACTTGAAGACTTCCAACGGTAGCAACGACTAAAATGAATAGCACATTTAACTAAAAGACACTGATATAATCAAGATGTTGACTGAACGCAATACGTTAAGCAAATACTTAGATGTAACTCCCATAATGGTAATAGTGTGTGTGTGTGTGTGGGGGGGGGTCATAATCATTTTATCTACAGAAAAAAGTGCACGAGTCTTTCATGAATTTTATCTTCCTGCTCGTGCAGGTCGTAAACTACAACGAACAGGTTTTATATTTAATCAGTTTTGGATCGATGGTATAAAGGCATCGTTTCTTGTGATTCCATGAGGAAACACGGTGTCGTATGAAACTTATTTTCGTAACTTCCGACCAACAACATTACTTTTTTTTTTTTTTTGCAAAAAGGTTTTCAATTGTCAATCCATTGCTAGATATCAACAAAGGAGGTAACTGGAATGTTTGACAGACCTGCTTTGTTGAGGCAAAAAAAAACAAAACAAACAAAAAACAAAACTTCAAGATTTCTTTTTACAACATTATATTCAGTGGAGCTGACTTTCAGTGTAGTCACCCAGTTTTCTAACTTGACATTGAAAAGCTACCCAACAACAAGTGTATCCATCCTCTTAAAACCTATAATATATATTATATATATATATATATATATATATATATATATATATATTTTGCTCTTCAATATCGCTTTAATTATTCAATATGGATATTATTCATTTCGCTGATCCAACGATTGTCTCCTGATGAGATGTTGGCTGAAAGGGCTCTAGAGACTTAATATTAAAATCAATGGTTTCCTAGTTTTTAAAACTATTTATAAATTTTGTACCTCCAAACATTTGTTTATTTATTTTAGGAAGAGGTACTCCCATCAACAAATTAAAGAATTGAATAATCTTCTACGATTAAAGAGTAAAATTAGGTCGTTAAGACTATCTATCTCTTTCCTACGTTCCTGTTTAGAGCAAGACGTAGCACCACTCTTCATTTCCAAAAGAATTTTTCACTCGAAGGTTAGACCTAGTTTGACAATTGAGCGGGCGTTTATTCAAGATGAGATTAATAAGTCGCTGAAGCAACTTGAGTTTTATATTAACTTCAGACATGGTTGTCTATTTAAAGTTAAAAGTTTTTTGTCCTTCTTTGACTTTTTTCGTTTCTGTAAATATTTGGCTAATGGTGATGCATTTGCCAAACAACGTGTTAACACGAAATTTGAAAAACAGCTTACATTGCTTATTCGCTCCAGATATGGTTGTGACTCTGGTACTGAAGGTAAGCATATTTTCAATTACTCTAGTTTTCACCTTTCAAAGAGTGAAAGTGCAGTCTTGTCGAGGGGCTTGCAATTTTGTATTCCTCCGATTAAGATTGATAAAGAGGAGACACTGGCAGCATTTGAGGTGTTGTTCTCCCAACTTAAACACCATGTTCCTTGTTCATCGGATCACGTTATTACATTGAAGTCAAGGTTGAAAGACTTGGCTTATCGTTATTGTAATTCTTCTATTGACTCTTTTGATTTTGTCTGGTCAAAAACTCAATTTAAGGTTGTTAAATCATTGAAATCTAATAATGATATTTATATTTGTAAACCGGACAAGGGTGCTGGTGTTGTTCTACTGGACCGGGTAGATTACATCCAAAAGATGTTGACTATTTTGAATGATTCAGAAAAGTTCAAAAAAATTGGTCCAGTTGAAACTTGTGACAACACGTACAGAAATGAAATTAAAATTCAGAAACGTCTATTATACTTGTTTAGAAAAGGTTACTTTTTTAAAGAGACTTATGACAGGATTAGACCTTAGACCAATTTTATGGTCTTCCAAAAGTTCATAAGAAGGAAGTTCCATTTATGGTCTTTCAAAATTGGTTCATCCCAACATTCTCTGGCTCAATGGCTTCTGCAGGTCATACAACCGGTCCAAACATTTTTTGCTAAGCATTGTATACCTGATTCGTTCACGTTTGTTGAACGCCTACAGGCCATACAGTCTTGTCCTGAGACTGATTTTATGTGTTCTTTGATGTGTCCAGTCTATTTACTAACGTACCATTGAGGGAAACTATTGATATCTGTGCAGACTTTTTATACGAAGGTAACATTGCTCCACCTCCTTTTCCTAAGGATATATTTATAGAACTCATGATACTATGTACTAGTTCGGTGGAGTTCAGTTTTGACAATATTATGTATAGTCAAGTGGATGGGGTCCAGATGGGCAGTCCCCTTGGCCCTGCATTGGCTGATATTTTTGTGGGCTACCATGAAATGTTACTTTTCGGCAAAGTGTCTAAACCATTTGTTTACGTTAGATATGTTGATGACACCTTTGCAACATTCTCTAATAAAAGTGAGGCTGTTGAGTTCTTTAATGAGCTCAACTCCTTACACAATGGTTTGTCTTTCACTATGGAAGGGAGAAAGACAATTGTCTGTTTTTTTTGGATGTTTTTGTTGAACGCAGTAGAGGTGGTTTTATTACTAGCATTTATCGTAAACCCACCTTTACTGGACTTTATTTGAATTGGCGTTCATTTGCTCCTGCATCAAGGAAAATTAATCTCGTTAAAACCTTGGTGTATAGAGCGCTAAAAGTGTGTCCCCTATTAGATTGGACCGTGAATTTGGGAACATTAGGGAGATTTTCCTTAGTAACGGCTATCCGGAGGCCCTTATTGACTACATTATAAGTAAGAAAACTATGAATTTCTTTCCCCTAAAATCCAGGGCCTTCTAAATGTCCGGTTTATTTGAAGATTCCCTGGATTGGGGATAGTGGTCAGGGCTTAATTAAGCAGGTTGGCAAGTTGGTTTCCGGTTGTTTCCCATCAGTTGCTTTACGTAGCATTTTTCAAACTAGGTCTGCGTTTCCGTCTTTTCGCAAGGATGTATTGCCCTACATCAAATTGAGTAATTTAGTATATGAATTTAATTGCCAGTGTGCTGCTGGTTATGTGGGGCGTACAACCTTGCATTTGGAAACTAGAATTAATCAGCACGTTCCTTCCAAAATACGACTTGGTAAGATAGATAGAATATGCTATCTTCCCCCATGAATATGGAATCGGCTATTGCTCAACATTTAGTTGAGAATATAGCTTGTGCCAAGTTGTATAAAAAGAGTGGTTTAGAATTATTCATACAGCCGATTCCAATAATCATTTGAAGATTTTGGAATCGGTCTGTATAGGATTTAGAAAACCTTCTCTCTGCCGGCAGAAAGAATTTATAAGGTCTCTAAATCTGTTGGGGATATTTTATTTTAACTGTCCCTCGCTATTTATTTACACGATAACCCTTCCCTCGTTACAAGTATATATACTTGTTCGTTATTTTAGTGTGTTTCCCCTCTTTTTTTGCTCTTCAATATCGCTATTATTCATTTCGCTAATCCAACGATTGTCTCCTGATGAGATGTTGGCTGAAAGGGCTCTAGAGACTTTTAATATTAAAATCAATGGTTTCCTAGTTTTTTAAAACTATATATATATATATATATATATATATATATATATATATATATATAACACACACAAAACCAAACAAAAACATACATACATTGTTAGTATTAGAATGCGTTCAATTTAACATTGCGGAAAAATGGTTAATTCGCCGAAAAGATTAATATGGAATTAAATAAAATTAAGACATGACCAGTATTTTTGACTTAAATACAAGCAGAAAAATGAGAGAAAAAAGGGGTAGAAAAGAACTGCCACAACCATGTAATTGATAAAACCTTGTCCATTCAGCTTATCGCTTTCCGAAGCAATAATGAATGTTGTCATGTGACTTCTTTTTTTAGTCAATGACAAAATATTGCTCACAGTAGGCGCTGAAACCAACTAAATTTCGGAACACTGAAAATAGCTATTTAACTATAAACGAAATATATAATTAAAAAAATTACCAATTAATTGATCAAAAGCAGTGATCATTTCGTTTTGTACAAATACAAAAGAGCGTGAGAATATTGAAAAAAAATGTCTTCCAGAGATTAAGGAATATATTAAGATACAGAAAAATATTAAAAAAAAAAAGTTTCTGAACGACTAATCCTGTAAAAGAGTGAATTCTGAACAATCTTTCCAAATGAGAAAGCATTCTTCAGTTGAACCAAAGTGTCTAAGCGAGAACAGGTAAAAGACAAGGCCGTCTTCAGGGAAAAAAAAAAGAACAGTAGAGACAGTTCAGAAAAATAACGAGGAAAGAAGGCCTGGAAATTTTAACATTTACAGGACATTTTGAAGTCAAGAAAACCAAGGAGAAACAGCGAGAAACCAACAAAAGTTGGTGCGGACCGATGGTCCAACAAGGACAAAATGATAAAGGGGTAAAATCTGTTTAGAGAAAAAAATGGCAAGAATTAGTGGAGAGACATAATCGCCCATGTCACAAAGAAACATGGAATTTAGAAAAATGTATAGCAGGAAGAGGACAAAGATAAATGGTAGCATGTAAGAATCTATTAAGTGGTACAAAATATAGGAAATAGTTCATGGCCTAAAGGGATGCGGTATATAAAAAGGAGGGAATGGATGGCAGAACAAGGACAAAGAAGGATGGTACTTAGATAGGAAGATGTGGGTCGATGCAAGAGTCTAGTGCCCCACAATATACGAGCCCCTTCTTTACTAGACAATTTTCATAAAGTTGTATTCATACAAAATATGAATTTTATTCTTACTTGCGTACATTAATGGATCCCATGCAATATTCGTGAATAATTCAACTAGAAAAATTGAAAATAAATCTATCTAAATACCAATTAAAGACATGTCATAATAAATCAAAGTTTTGCGACAATTTTTAACATCAAATTATTCAACAACTTTTTTTACACGTTAAATAATTTTAAGACATTCAATATTTTGCACGTTGCCATCCTATCTTTGTTTCTGTTCGTTGATTTCAATAATTTCCAGATACCAAAGATTTCGACTTTTCTACAGTAACGCACCTCTCCAAGAAATAAGCCATTTTTTTTCAGTTTTTATTCATATTACTTTCGATTAAACTCTCTAGAATGCAAACATAAAACGAATCAATACATTTTCTAAATTTTAAGAGGTACGGCTTCAGTTTGCAATATAAATTTCTTTTTAAATCGATCCCTTGGAATAAACAAAAATATGTTCATGATTCCCGCTTTGTCTAAGTTAGAAAACGGCTGCGGAATACGAATTTCATGCAGTGAATCTGCTTAAATTAACAATTTCCTAATAATGTTGCAGACGACATATTTTTCACAGAAAACGAAATTAGGCGTTATCACGTGGTATGTTTTGGTTTCTATAGGGGAATCCAATTAAAAAGAATTTAAAGAAAACAAATTGAACCCGCACTTAAAAAGAAAAGGATATTAATTTTCATATGGATTGATTAATCTGTTCCGAAAAATAATGACGTAAAATATTATTTATTCTATCCTATGTCTAACACAAATTTTGAAAATCAAATATAAAATTTTTATTTATGTTCTGAAGAATTACTCGTGTTTTATCGATTTAGCCAGTTCTTAAGAATCGAACTTCTGATTTTTTTTCTCTAAAAGTTTCTCTTTTTATTAAAATGTTTTGCATTATCAATTCGTTGAAACATATAAACAATGAGATAACAGAGAAAGTTCGTTAGAAAATTGCGATCTATTTTATTGCTTTTACATTATATTCGGAAGAGCTGAGTTTAAGTGCAGTCACCTAGCTTTATTCCAAGCAAAGAATCTAATCAACTTACAAAACGCGGTTATCAAAGACTTTTCAATGGCTGACGTTGAAGCTACATGCAATAAGTACACCCACCGCATTAAAACTGAACTACTTTCGTGTTGCTTAAATTTGCAACTCTTTGTGGTGCCTTCCAACCAGATGTTGCGAAGCTGATTTCCCTGAAATAAGGGCACTTGTGTTCTCCCACCCCTTTCTCTAATGAAATGTCTTCGTTTTATTGCATTTTCTTATTTTCCGATTCAGAGCAGATTTTCTGTAACTCGTCGCGTACAAGTAAAAAAAAAAAAAAAAAAAAAAATCACAAAAGTTTTATAAATAAATTAAATCTATTACACCCCCCAAAAAAAAAACAAAAAAAAAAAAAAAAAAAACGTTTTTATAGACAACAGAAAATAATTACGTGAAATAAACCCTGTTCTCTCAAAATGGTGACACAAATTTTGAATATAAATTGATTTTTTTTGTTGTGAAGAATCTCGTGTCTTTAACGACTCAGCCAGTATACGTTAGTTCTTAAAAATCAAAGATCCGTATCCTTTATCAAAACTCCTTTTTAGCTTGAGTTACCTCCCCTCTACTTATTTCATTTTATGAATTTGAAGAAATTCTTTATAGCGCTTGATGTTTATATTACAAAGTCAAATCCTCGGAGAATTTAAATGCTTCATTTCAGTCAAACTGGACGCCCATTGACAGAATTTACTCTGAATTGTAAAATAGAAAATGCAATAAAACAACAACATTTATTGCATTATATTGTATTATAAAACAACAATTATTTAGTTAAAAACGATTTAATGAATAAAATATCAGTTTTCAATCTTGGCAGCGTACACAGCGGATATAATAATATCTCCCCCCCCCAATGTGTTTGGAAGATGGTGCGCATATTGAACATTTTAAAACTGAAAATTGTGTTTGTCTGGGACATGTAGGTACTCAGATATTCATATATAAAACGATGTCTTTTACTTCGGGATGCTGTATATTGCAGTTTTAAGGTAACATCTTAGAATCATGATGGAAACTTATAAACCGGTTCTGTAAGTTTGTCAGTTTATTGCTCGGAATGAAGCTAGGTGACTACATCGAAACTCAGCTCTACTGAATATAATGTAAAAGCAATAAAATTGATCATTTTGTAAGGAAAATCATTTGGCCTCAATAAAGCAGGTCTTCCTCCAGTGATCCGATTACCACATTGTTGATAACTAGCAATGGATTGACAATCGGAAACTTTTTTTTTGAGAAAATGGACGAAAATGTCGTTGGGCGGAAGTTATGGAAATAAGTTTCATACGATACCGTGTTTCCTCATAAAATCAAAAAGAATCAATGCCTTTATACCATCGATCCAACATTGATTAAAAATAAAACATTAAGTTGTTATCTGCTTATGACTTGCACTCTAATAGGAAAATGAAATTCATCAAAGTCACGTGCACTTGTTATCTGTAAGATGCTGTAACACGCAAGACAAAACACGCAATCAACACCTGTCTGGTTAAGAAAATGTTCTACGATATTTTGTACTTGAAGTAAATGATACGCCTTTCGAATCAGATTAATTACGCATTAAATCAGTTAATTATTCAAATAAAAGTTTCAGAAAATTATTATTTGATTTTTGGAAGATTTTTAATGACAGGACTAATGGATGTCAGCTATCTCCAGTTATTTTTAATGACAGGACTAATGGACGTCAGTTATCTCCTGTTTTTTCTACATTGCGATGGAAGGCGACTAGAAAAAGGGCGCTAATCAGTTATTTTAGAAAAAAACAAAAAAAAACAAAAAACAAAAAAACAAAAAAAAACCAAACCCCTCCCCTTCAAATAAAAAAAAAACTCCTTCCAGTCAATTTAAATTGGTTTTAAATTCGTTTTTGAAATACAGCAAAGTAATTTGCTTACTGAAAATATTAAATATAATTTATTAGTATCTGTCTATATTTCTGAGATGAGTCATGTACACTATTTACATTATTCGGACTATTGTCCTCAACTTTGTCGCCATATTTATTACAATGTTTCGACCGTTGTACGCTCCGGCCTTCTTCAAGTGGTTGAAATGTCGAACTGAACCCTTTATTTCGCTCACTGGGGTAAACTGTTCTGGTTCCACGTGCCATGTCTAATGGATGTCAGTTATCTCCTGTTAATTTCCCTCTGAAAGTTCTCCACTGCCTTAACCGGGTATTGAACTCGCACTCTTTGGGTCGTCAAGGACACATGGCACAGTGGATAAAGGCGTTGGTTAGATCCAGTGACAGGGCCCAAAGAGTACGAGTTCAATACCCGGTTAAGGCAAGAAGTTATCAATAAATTTGATAATTTCTCTTAAGCGCAAGAAACAAGGTTCATTTAATGTTTTACACGTTCCAGCCTTTTTTTACTACTTTCCATTTAGTACTATTGGTGAAAGATATGTTGGTACGATCTAGTCTTGAAAGAATTCTTAGTATTCCCAATATAAAATCTTTCAACAGTCGGATTCTCTAGTACGGAAACTGTCACTCATTTACGGAAACTGCTCAAATGAGCGTGAAGCTTTTTAACCAATGAAGAACAATGTTATCAGCAGTTTCTGTCAATGATCGACACCGCGCGTGCGCGTGAAAATAATATTTAGACAAGATTCGAGTGAGTGAGTGAGTGAGTGAGTGAGCGAGTCTCAATTTTATGTTTGGTGGAGCGTTTTGTGCGATGGTTAAGAAATTTGCGTTACAACGGTTGTAGCAGTAGGAAGACATCCTTGATCCTTTAAGAATGGATTTTGTAAAATTTGTTATCAAGCGAGTTTGATGTGTTTTTATAGACGGTAAAATAAAAATGAGCGATATCTCAAAGTATTTTGTGTAACATTTATAAACTCAAAGATATGGCCTGTGTTTTTGTGTATTACGTCACACGAAAAATTGGCCAGAACATTAAAAACATCTGTTTAGAGATGAGAAAGGGATTCAGAAAAAAAAAAAAAAAAAAAAAAACTTTCAAAAAAAAAAAAAAATAGATTTAAAATTTTATTTTTAAACATTTAAAAAAAAAAAAAAAAAGAAAAGTCTGCAGATGAATAGAACTCATTTTTTGATGTTTAAGAAAATACGCCCCCCCCATTTTATTTTTATACAGTTTCCACAGAAGATTTTCAGATTGTAGAATCATTATTTTTTTAAATAGGACACATCCTTGTCATAAATGCCGTAATGTCTTGAAAATTCTGAAATTCTAAGGAACAAAACAAGTTTTGAACCATTTTTGTCTGCAGCTTGTGAAGAAAGCGAATTAATAACAAGTAAACACGATATAACCTTCCACCATTTAATTTTTATGCAGTTTTCACAGACGATTTTCCCATTAATGTGTCCTGTATATAAAAGTATACAAAGAAAGATCGCAAATGTAGGAAAATTCAAAGAACAAGCACGTGGTTAGTAGAGCTGTCAGAAAATCAGAAGCGATTTAACTCGATTCAGCATCATTTGGCCAGTTGAATATGGAAAATTATAAACGAATTCTTTTAACAATTTTCCGTATTCTTGGTGCGTGTTTTTAAATTGTAGAAAGAAAATATCTTCGGTAATCGTCTATCATGTGACATTGTCTTATTTTCTTTTCAGGTAGAACTACGTTTGTTGTTCAAAAACGCATTTTCCGAAGCTTGGTAAAGAAATGAAGACTTTCATTTGTATGTTGAGGTTTGTTAAGCCGAGTTCCATTTTGACTAGATTCTTAAGTTGGGGTTTTATTAAAACATAACATCACTTGAAGACTTCCAACTGAAGAAACAGCTAAAAAGGATAGCACATGTAACTATAAGGCAAAATAATATAATCAAGGTTTGGGTAACAAAGATTTTTATATACAGAAAACAAGTGCAAGTTTCTTTGATTTGATATCAACTTCCTGTTAGAGTGCAATGTAAAGTTAAACAAATTTTTGTTTTAAACCACCAAAAAAAAAAAAAAAAAAAAACGATTGTCAAACCATTGCTAGATATCAACACTGAAGTCACCGAAACAGTGCAGGATGACCTGTGTATGTAGGTTTTAGAAACAAAAATATCCAAGATTTTTTTTTTTTTTTTTATAAAATACAGATCTATGCTTTTATAATATATTTCAGTAGAGCTGAGTTTCATTGTAGTTACCCTGCTTTATTCGAAGCAAAGAAATCGACAAACGTACTGAACGCAGTTTATATATATATATATATATATATATATATATATATATAATAAAGGTTTCCAACTTCATATCGAGAAGCTAACCTGCGACAAGTGTATCCATCCTATAAATAAAAATAAAAAAAGGTATCACACCGTAATTGGCATACCCGAGTATATCCATGTCTCAGGAAACGAAATTAAGTAGGCTTCATGTTGAACAATAAGAGATTTATTTATTAAAATTCTGTCAACATAACTTCGCCTTCGTGATATTTTAAAGCCAGAGCGCCGATCTAACGCTCGACAGTCTCAGTAATAACAGTTAAAACACTGAGAAACGAATGCCATTTTGTTTGTCTGAAAGAAGACAGAATGCGGAGTTAAGCAGAGCCTCGAGTACTTTATCGAAAATAGGGTATAAAAGATTAATAGTTCGATAATTCGAAGTATCAGATGGTTCAGCCAGATTCTTCTAAACAGGAAAGACAGAAGATGATTTCAAACAAGCTTGAAAGCAGAATTCGTCAGGTGGTATTATTACATAAATTAACCTAGCAAAATCCTCAAAAGTTAAGAAAAAAAACAAAAAAAAACTGCGGTATTTTAAACTAATCATTTCAATGTTGCCTAGCGTTCTCAGTCTCAAACTAGATTTTACAAATCCCGCCCTGCAGTTAATGTTTGCAAGTTTTTGGATAACTAAATAAGTCTCATACAACAGTCCTCAAGGAAGAAACGATGCCTCTATAACATCGATTTAACGTTTAACACTTTTGGTGAAGTAATCTCTTTACGACCTGCACGAACAGGAAGATGAAATTCAGGCCCGTGCAAATGTTTACTTTATATAAAATATTTCTTTTAACCCCCAACTGTTTATTACAGGAAAAGCAGTTTCTCAAGCCGAGTGTTACAGATCTTTCTATTGTTGTTGGGACGTTCATTGCTAAACTTTGCTTAGCATATTGTGTTCAGTCATCTTCATTATGTCATCATTTTGGTTTTTCATTTAAATGTGCTATCCATTTTAATCGTTGCTACTGTTGGATGTCTTCAAGTGACGGAGTGTTCTCTTTGTTGAAGATGGTTTTGTTGATCAATTATTAAAAGAGAAATAGCCGGAAATATTTTGTCATAAATGAACAAGATCGTGAAGATAAGTTCTATTTCCGAAAATTAAATATCATTTTAAGATAGAGAAATACCCCCCCACCCAAAAAAAAATTCTGAACTACTCTGTAAGATATAATCGTAAACAGTAAGAAATTATGTAGAATCCTTCTAAAAAAAAAACAAAGACAAAAAACAAAAGACAAAAAAACAAAACAAAAAAAAAGCAACATTCTACAACCGGACCGAAATGTCCAAGAGTGAACAAGCGATCAACGAGGACGTCTTCGGGAAAATATGAACGGTAACGAGAGATCAAGTACAATCAGAAAGAGACAGTTGAAATGTTTGGAGACACATAACGAAGAAAGAATGTATGGAGAATTTATTTTTTACAAGACATAATAAAAAAAAGCAAAAAGAAAGGGTTAAAAAATAAGTAACCAACAAAAGTTGATGTGAACGGATGGCAAAACAGGGACAAAATGATAAAGGGCTAAAAGCTAGTTAGAGAAACAAATGGAGAGAAGTCGTGAAGAGACATGATCACCTATGTCTCAAAGAAACATTTGAAAGAAAGTATTGCAGAAAGGATAAAGGTGAATGGTAAGCCAGTGAATGGTACGAAAGATAGGAAGTAGTTCATAGCCTAAAGGGATGAGGCATATAAAAATAGGTACCTCCACGAAATCGCTAAAAAAAGAGCATATTTTGATGAAAAAGACGCCAACCTTGCCGAAAACAAAATTTTATTGTCTAAATGCTTATGTTATTATTTAGAGGAAAGACCAAAGTTTTTTTTAATTATTTTAAAAAATTTTCCTTCTTTTTAGAAAATTCTAAATTTTGATTAAAAAAAAACCTTTTTTCTATTTGTATCAGCGGAACTAGTAAATAACAGAGACAATTTTTAGCACGTTTTTTTTTTTTGGTATGACACATTAATTTGAAAAATCGTGCAAAAATAAAAAATAATTATCGGATGTTAATGAAACTTTCAGGAACTATTCACAGATGATCGAAATTATTATAAATATTTTTTTTTATGAAAAAGTCATGGTAGAAATATTTTTTAAAAATATTTATTACCCCCCCCATAACTAATTTTATGAAAACGCTAGAAATTCGATCGCATCGGTTTTAGTGATTACAATAATTAAAAGCACAGGGCTTTGAGGAATGCAAATCATTTTTTTTTTGTTTTTAATTGGATACCCAGTACCTGAAAATCAGCTCTGAATTGTAACATACAAAACTCAATAAAACAAAGATATTATTTAATTTCAAATGCTTTTATTTGCTTTTAGTTGTTTTTATGAATATGGACAATATTTTCTGAAAGCAAAAAATTTTTTTCGATGAAAAATGAATTTTTAATACAATTATTTGTTATTTCATTAATTATAATAGATTTTACATTTAAGTTGTTAAAATATTATAAAATTAGTTAAAAGCCGCACAGGCTTTCATAAGTGTCCTTATGAGATAGATCTTTTTTTAGCGCGTTGTAAATTGTATCATTTTGACTAATCAGAAGATCCCCAGTAATTAAGAAATGTAATTTTGTGCTTATAATCGAGCTGTAATTATAAAATACGGAAGACCAACCAGAATATAATTAAGTTGCGTTATTTGAGTTAAGCATTGTTCTCCGCTGTTAAGGCCTTTACTTTTTGCGAAACACGTGTGGAGAAGTTAATTTGATTTTTCAATTTCAACTGAGAAGGTTACCTACAAGTATCAGTATCATCTTATGAAATTTATATGATCTTATTTTTATATTAATCTCAGTTACGACATTTTTCCATAAATGAAATATCAAAATTAATAATAAAATGAATGCAAATACAAATAACAGTAGAATGTAATAAATGTACATAAAATTATAGTATTTTATGTACAATTCTGATAAAATTTCATAAGAAAGGTACCTATAAATTAATTAGATACCTTTCTTAAGAAATATGAAATTTAATGTCACTCTTAACAGTTTTATTTTAATTTCTTTAGAATATATTTCCCATAAAGCATCATAAACGTAAAGGTGAAAGCTAAGTAAAAAAAAAAAAAAAAAAAATTAGACCGCTGAAAGTTTTTCGTTAAAAATAACGGGGTAAATAATTTGTTCACGTAAATGTAAATTATTTCACTTTTCTCCTTCCGTAGAACAAATTAGCCTCATGGAATTCGTAAATATATCATTCATCACATGTCAAGAGACGCGAAAGTTTATGACCTGCTTTGTTTTATTTTCAAATTACATCTTTTTGGCACAAAAGCTAAGTTAAGTTTGGTTCAAAATATTTTAAATAAACATTATAATTTCTGATTTTCTTAAAATAAGTTTTGAAAAAATGATAATTGATATTTAAAAAATTTCAAAGTCAGATTTCCAGTTTTTTTTTTTAAAATGGAAAAAATGGTCAATTTTGCTGAAAAAAAAAAAAACTAGATTTTTAACGAAAATTTCGGACGTGCTAGGAACGATTAAAAAATGGAAAAAAATACCCCAAAATACTTTGACCTTTCCTCTTAATGAATAACAAACATTTAGACGATAAAATTTTTGTTTTCGTCAAGTTTGGCGTCTTTTTTTCATCATGCTATGCTCTTTTTTTTTTAGCGATCTCGTGGAGGTACCTATATAAAAAGGAGGAATGGACGGCACAAGAACAAAGGATAAACAGGATCAAAAGATGTGGACCCATGCAAGGGTCTACTGTCTCACAACCTATTTTAGGGGCAATTTTTTTTACGAGATCAATTTTCATAAGGTTGTATTCAATATATAAAATATGAATTTTTTCCTTCGTCATTAATGGATCCCAATCAATATTTGTGAATAATTCATTTAGAAAAATTAAAATAAATTCATTGTATCTAAATACCAATTAGATACATGTCAATAAATCATTCCATCTTAAATAAGTCAAAGTTTTTGCGAAAATTTTTAGAATCAACTCAAAAATAGCCATTTAACTTTAAAAGTTTAAATAATTTTAACACATTCAATATTTTTCGCATTGCCATCCCATATTTTTTCTGTTCAGTGATTTCAATAATTTTCAAGAATCAAAGATTTAGACGAATTTCTATAGTTCAACGCGCCTCTTCAAGAAATAAATACATTTCTTTTGTTGTTTTTTTTTTTTTTTTTTATTCATTCATATTAGTATCGATTAAACTCTTCAGAATACAAATATAAAACAAATCAATAGTGTTTCTAAATTTTAAGAGATACGGCTTGGTTTATTATATAATTCAACATTTTTAAATTTATCCTTTGGAATAAAAAAAACAAAATCTTTAAACAGCATGGTACCTTCTTAGCCCAGGTTTCAAAAAAGCCGTTTTTAATTCAAATGTCACTCTTAGAATCTGATTAAATTAGCAATTTCAAATGTTTTTCTTTCAATCGCGGAGCATTTATAAACCCCTCACATTCAGGAAAAAAAAAACTGATTGAAAAAACTACGGAAGCCTAAACAAATGTAAAATTGAATCCGCTCTTCAAATAATTTAAGAAACTCACATGGATTGATCAGTCGTGAATAATTAATCTCCATTAGTGATTAATAAAGACTGATTAAAAATCATCAAATAATAAATCTCTTCGGGTAACTCATCATGATGTAATGGTTAAAACCATGATAGTTTCGAACTATTTACGTTTGATTAACGAGTTCGATTCTCACTGGGACATATACTTTCGGCCTTGTACCACATCTAAGAATTTTGCTTTAATCACCTTTCCTTAGTTCGCCTTTACAATGCCCTGCCATTACGTCATAAATAATGGGCGATTCAGTTTTGACCGCGTCAAAACAGAAATTACATATCAGAGACGCTACTTGGTTTCATTGAGAAAATGTGGGTATTTGAATAAATTTTTCAGCAGACAAATGAATTTTATCGAAAACACGTTTCAGTGCATTTTGTGGAAGGTAGTCAAAGAAATTAAGACTTTCAATTGTATTGCGAGGTTTGCTGACTTCGGTTTCATCTTGACTGGATTTCTAAGATGCATTATTACGGATTTTTTTTTTTTCAAACGGTAGTAACAAAAAATTATTTTAAACACAATCAATTTCAAAATAATGATATAATCAAGATGTTGACTGAACACTACGGTAACTTAAAAGGAATCGAACTTCATTGACATGTTTTTATGAAAAATTTTATACACAAAAAACATTTGCACGTGATTTGATGAATTTCATTTTCCTGTTAGAGGGCAATGTTATAAGCAGACAACGAATATGTTTTTAGGTTTAATCAATGTTGGATCGATGGTCTAAAGGCATCGCTTCATTTGATTTTATGAGGAACATTGTGTCGTATAAAAAGTCATTTCCATTGTTCCGCCCAACGATATTTTCGTCCATTTTCTCAAAAAAAAAAAAAAAAAAAAAAATAATTCCAATTGTCAATCCATAAATAGTTATCAGCAATGTGGTAACCGGATCACTGGAGGAAGACCTGCTTTATTATTTGGCCAAATGATTTTCCTTATAAAAGGCTCAACTTTATTGCTTTTTTACATTATATTCAGTATGAGCTGAGTTTCGATGTAGTCACCTAGCTTCATTCCGAGCAATAAACTGACAAACTTACAGAATGGGGTTTATAGGTTTCAATCAGGATTCTGATAAGTTACCCTGCAACAAGTTGCATCAATATTCTTGAAGCTGCAATATACAGCCCTCCAAATAATTATATATATATATATATATATATATATATAAATATAATGAAAAAAAAAGGCATAAACAAAAAAATGTCTTAAAATAATTGTCGGATTGAATGTCCTTAAAAATTGAAATAGACAATATGCGTTCTCCGATGTTGAATCGAACCTGTATCCTATACAGAAATCATATAGCCTGACGTGCTTTTACCGTTTTAGTATCACAGAGAATTTTATATGATTTTCTCACGTACATTCATATCTGCTCGATGAGTATTCAAATGTAAACAAATGACGTCGCCCATTATTCCGACAATTATTGAGACATTAATTTATAAAAATTTTATAGATGTTTTTTATCTATAAAAAAATAATATATATATATATATATATATATATATATATATATATATATATAAAGATTAAAAAAAAAATCTCTCCTTATACGAGAGCAACCATGTTTCAAAAATATGTTCACCTGGCCAATATTAAATTTAGTTTGAGTAAACGATAATTTCAAGAGCAGAGAAACTGCCGGAAATAATTACTTGGAGAAAAAAAAATCAAATGACGGTTTCAGTTGTCATAATTAAAGCTACATAAACTTCCGGTTGAGAGTATCGCAACGGAAATTAACATGCAGTGACGAATAGCAGATTTTATAACAATTTCTCATCTAAAAAATTCAGACAAAGATTAATTAAAATTTTGTTAAGTTTTATCCGTGCAGTTCTGAAATCTTTTTAAAAACGAAAAAAAGCTCTAGGGAACTCAAACGGGTTCGATGCCATAAATTAAAAAAGGCTGGGAGATTTGACATGTTAAGCGTTAAAAATGGCTGATTTTTTATGTCTTATCGTATTATAAATATTTGGACTGTTGTACATTTTTATATATTTAAGGAATATCATTGATAAGCAGTAATAATTGTTATAAGGACAGTTTTTCAAACTTGACATTTGACCATGCCGATTTTTTAGATGATAATTTGTCAAATGTCGTAGGTATTAAAGGAAGGTCTGAAGAATGCTAATCTACATAATCTCTTAAAAAAAAAAAAAAAAAAAAAAAAAAAAAATAGTATATCAAGGACAGTAGGACAAATATGAAAACAAATATGAAGTAAGACACAAAGTGACGATTTCGGAAGAATTTCGACAATTAATAGAACGATTTTAGAAAAACGATACTATTCAGCTAAAAAGCGTGGTCAAAGATTTCTCTGACCAAATTATTTTTTCTGTTTATCCAATATCAATACAAACCCAAAGTGTTTTCGTTTGAATGGGTTTATTTTTGGAGTGTATCCTATTGAACGAATATCTTCAAAATAAAAGTGCATGGTTTTAAATCAGTGGTTCACAACCTATTTTGGACCGTGCCTTATTTTGGTATTTCTAAAATTTGCTGCCCACCTCGTAATATTTAATTCAAAAATTTGACTGCAATTGTATGAAGGAAGATTTAAAAGGCCATTTTTGGTCTCAAAACCAGCCTCCAGCGACCATGGCGTCCATGAAAATCAAGAGAAAAAAAATAAATATAGTTTAAAAACATAACAGAACTGAAAGGCAGAAACATATTTGAATTTTTTTATTTTGTAATATACTTTTGATCATAATTTTAGTAGTGAAAAAAAAATGTTTAAAATGAAATTTGAGCTCACTAGAATACAATTCACTGTTAATAACTCATTCTCGAATTGTCTCCTTATTCTGTTCGTATAGTAAATAAAGTTGAGGTTTACATATTACAGAAAACCCATCTAAATATCAGCATGCGTTCAAACCTTGGGAATCATTGTTTTAAATTAATTTCAACTGGAAAAAATTCAGAGAAAAAAAATGACGGTGATTACTATTATTAACAAAAACTATTAAGAACATTCGTTTAATTATTTCCTCTTCAACCAAGCAATTTCCTTTTTACATCATTCATTTGTCCAACAGACAACATGAAAACGGCATTATTTTACGGAATCCTAACTAGTTCCCCTTCGTACATAATTTTTTGTTGATTGGAAATAAAAAATGTTAAAAATACAATTCAAGATAAAATGTTTAACCGAATAAAAATATTTTAGTATCGGAAATTTCACAATTTAACATGGATTAAAAATGGTCATTCGTAAAAATAATATGGAATTAAATAAAATAAAAAAAATCAGACATGACATACAAACTTGTTTTGCTCAAATACAAATAAAATAATGGGAGATAAATTTCTTTAAATTTGAGAACAAAAATATCCAATAAAAATGATAATTTGTTGTTTTTTTCAGTTTGTCGCTTTCTAAAAAAAAAAAAATGGAACCGCCATTTAATGAATGTGGTCATGTGACCTCTTTTCGGTGCCAATGAGAAATATTGTTGACAGTCGGCAGTGAAAATAAATATATTGCAAACTATAAATAAATATATAATTAATAAAATATAAATTAATTAATGAAGAGCAGTGTTTTTCCATGTAAAAAAGTAGTTAATTTGCAGAATAGGACCCGCGCTCAGTTTGCAGTAAAAATGTTCCGAATACTTACATTTACGTGTAAATGTACATGCTGCATTCGAAAATGAGTTAATAAATTTGATAAAATTTACCGTTTTTTCAGTTATCGACAGTAAAAGTTCGGATTCATTCGCGTTACGGCAGCCATTACTGGCGTTGTTTGCATACATTTGCTGCTGAACAACTATGAGCAGATTATTCACTTGTCTTGATTATTGCGCACGCAGTATAGTTCTTTTGAGCAGTAATTGAGACAAGTTAAAACAAGTAAGATCAGTAAAAAAGGCCGTTAACGACGTTCTCTTCGGCGCTTAACTTTCCGCAGCGAATGTATGCAAACAACGCCAGTAATGGCTGCCCCAACGACATTTCTTTTTACTTATGCCAAGGAATCAATTTAAAAACGAATTTATATAGCAAACTGAAACCGCTGCTCTTAAAATTTTTTAAATGTATTTATCTACCAACATTTATATAGGTTACAAATTAAACTAAACACATTTGACTATCAAAAGATGAAAAAATTTCGGATTTTGATGCCATTCTGTTGATTCATTGGGGGTCCAAATCTGTGAATCTGTTTTGCTCATGCTAAGTCTCGAAAAAAAAACAGTATATAAAATTCACTATTTTTTAGCCATAATGTTAAACGCGTTAAAATTATTTAACTTTTAGAAATGTTCAAACCGCATGATACCCCCATCCCTAGTCTAGGTTTCTAAACGGTCGCGAAATACGGATTTAAGCCATAGAATCTGCTTAAATTAACAATTTCCAAATAATGATGCAGACGACTTGTTTCCTCATAGACGCCATGAAACAGACATTATCACATGGTATGAGCATATTTGTTTTGACTTCCGTAGGGAAATCCATTTACAAAGAATTTAGTGAAAAAAATTGAACCCGCTCTTAAAATGAATTTAGGAAAATAAAAGATAATTTTCATATGGATTGATTAATCGTGATTAATCACCCCATTAGTTATTAATGAAGTGATTAACCAATCATCATATAATAATTCTATTTGGACACCTCGACGTGGTGTAATAATGGTTAACAACCTTGTCTCGCTAGAACGATTGTGTAGTGAGTGCGACTTCACTGGGTCCACCATACTTTCGGTCTTACTTAGAAAATCACCATCTAATAATTTGGCTTGTAACCCCTTCCCTTCGTTAGCTTGCACGACCACTACGCCCTGCCAATACCTTATAAATAATCAACTATTCCGTTTTGACACGGAAATGACATATCAGAGTCGCTACTTGGTTTCATTAAGAAAATGAAAGATAGAAAGATAAAGTGATTTGTCAATTTCAAATCCTTCCATTTCTACACGCTTACTTAAAATAACGACCACCATTAATATCTATGAGAGTTATTGCGACATTTTGTTAAATTTAAGAAACAAATATTTATCGATGCCATAAGGGAATTTCTACGGATATTTTATTGTCGTTGAACTCGCCATAAAATTAAGATTCATGGGGATATTCAAATTGGAAAACAAATTTTCACGGGTCTTTATAATAATAATAATGATAATAATAATAATAATGATTGGAAAAATGTTTTGCAAAATTCATTAATTTAAAACCAGAATTATTTCTTTCTGAATAACTACACAATTTACTTTTAGAATATCAGAGAAAAAACTTTAATACAATTATATCAAGAACTTATATGAATTAAATATTTTCATCTATATGGCTTCCTATTTGTTCTTGGTCTTACGCCGATCGCACACCACCAGTGATGGCAAACATATGCATGGGATTCTTCAATGAAATGGCTTTAGGGACGGCACCATTAAGACCAGTCATATAGGCGAGATACGGAGATGACTTCTTCAACTCTATCCTCAATTGGAAGCTATACAAATACTGCTGGATTACGCGACTTCAAAAAAGCCTTCGATCCAGTTCACAATTAGAGAAGAAAATAATAATCAGCTCGTCTTCCTGGATCTAATAATAACTCATACAGATAATGGGTTTAAATTAGAAAATAATAATAAAAAAAATTATATGAAATCATCGAGAACACTTTAATACAATTATATTAAGAACTTATGTGAATTCAATATTTCCATCTATATGACTTCCTCTTCGTCTGACGGCAACCATGCATGTTATGTACATCCGTACATCAATCTAGTATTTCAGAGTGAAGGTACCCCCTATAACCCAGTGTTATTGCTGTGAATACACCCTAATTTCAAGGTGCCCAATTAAAAAAAAAAAAATGAAAACAACCCACTTACTAATTTAGAGGAAGTGACACTTTATTTCACAGAATGTCGTCAGGCAAAATTTTGTACACTGTCATATGCCCTAGTCGACGAATGGGTTTATAAGGCGATCATACGCCGACCAGAAGATATATACATTTTCACACCTGTGGGGAGATACAGGCTATCTCTCTCAGATCGTGAAAATGGACAATTGGTAAAAAAAAAAAAATATATTTTAAGAACACTGTTCGATTAGGATAATCGAACAGTAATCTTTTCCCAGGTTCGCTTCGGTTTCAACACGAATACTGATCCACACTTCAAGGATGAACGATAAGGCTTAGGGAATTTTGATATAAGAACTTTAATATGTACAGATATACAAAATATTGAAATAAAAGAAAATACAAGCATGAGTAAAAACATTCGACGACCAGATCTCAAGACTTACGTTGGGATATCAAAATTCACCTAACTCCAAATGGATTCGACTTAACCCGAACGGACAAAAATCTAAGTATGAATTGCTACGAATGCAGAAATCAACGCATACACAAAAGAGATGGGATAGGAGTTACAATTATTATTTTGACATGTGGAAAGGTGTTCGTAATAACATAATATTTATGGATGTATGTGTATCTTTCTAATACGGGTCCAAAATATATGATTACTTATCTTTATATTCAGTTCTCTTTTTTTATCATTGTCCTTTCTTTTCTTTTCTTGAGTAACAAATACGATTTTTTTATTTGTCTGGGCTGTAACAGAAATATACACTTTCTTCCTCTCTCTGTTTTCCCTTTTTCTTTCCTTCTTTCATCGTCTGTATACAGTTCAGTTTCCGAACCCGACTCACGGTAACAGGGATATACAATTTCTTCCTCTCTTTGTTTTTTTTCTTTCTTTCAACATGATCCCACAGGGAAAGCGTGACAACACTTCGCAGGTATCTCTCACGAGTGAGACCCCCCATAGAGAGGAACATGACTAAAGACTGTGTGTACGCTATCCCATGCAGCTGCGGAAAGGAATATAAAGGAGAGACAGGCCGCCCCCCTCAAGGTAAGGCTTCAAGAACACCAGAAAGCTGTAACACGAGGGGAAGTAGAAAATCAGGTGTGGCTGACCACATATGGAGAGAGAAGGGAGATCACCGCCCCCTGTGGGATCATGTTGAGATCATAGACAGGGAACACCATTGGAAAATTCGTAAACTTAAGGAATCAGCACATATGCTAGGCCACAAAAATCTCCTGAGCCGACCAAGCATAGAAATAAATACAATATGGGAACCAGTAATAAGGAGTGCCAGAGAAAAGCAATGATAACAAAGTTGCAATATGAACTCTGGTAAAGACATGCAATGATAACAGCAAAAATTGCAATATGAGCACTGGTAAAAATGATGCTGAAAACATTAGGTTTATAATACTCAGAAGTTCATACCCAGATGTCCTCAAGGACACATGGCACAGTGGATAAAGGCGTTGGTTAGATCCAGTGACAGACCCAAAGAAGGTGAGTTCAATTCCTGGTTAAGGCAGTGGAGAACTTTCAGAGGGAAAATTAGCAGGAGATAACTGATAACTGACATCCATCAAACATGGCACGTGGAATTAGAACAGTCTACCCCAGTGATCGAAATAAAGGGTTCAGTTCGAAATTCCAACCACCTGAAGAAGGCCGGAGCGTACAACGGCCGAAACGTTGTGACAAATATGGCGACAAAGATGAGGACAATAGTCCGACTAATGTAAATACTGTACATAAAAACTCATCTCAGAAATATAGACAAATTCTGATTGGGTCAGTTTTTTTATTAGCTTTGACATAGTTAAGACAGAAGAAGACAAAGAGAATATTTGTAAAATTTTTAAAGAGATTCAGAATAAATATCACGTTTTAAATGATACCTAGACTTTATGAATATAATCACAGTACTAGATTAAATAAAAAAGGTTCATACCATTTTACAGGTGAAATGGCATATATGGAATTTAAAATTCTATGCTAACAGTTCCTAATATCACACTTGATTCACCTGCAAAGTTTTCATCGTCCAATTGGAAACCCTTTCCAGTCAACTTTGATATCAAAAAACTGCAATATCAATCATTATTTTGGAAACGACTTATTATGATTATTCTTCTAACAAATATTTTTTGACCCTTATTATTTATAGAAAACTTTTTTTATTTTAAAAATATTACAGTAATCTTGTGTCATTGTGACAATAAATGTCTCAGAAATTTTACGGTGAAAATATTGGAAAGAAGAAGATATGGATTGACAATATGTACCATTAAAAAGGTCAGAAAATTCTTGACAAACATATATTAACCGTCAATTTTTCTATTCTTGTGTAGGTTTGGCTGATTTCCGGTCAAATTCTAAAGCCCTATTTTCTTTCTTAATGCTGCAAAATTTAAACGCTTTTGAATATTGAATAAAATCAACCAATTTATATATTTGTTTTTAACTCATTAACTTTTGAAAACTTTGTGTAAAATAAACATTAAAATTGAGAATGGAAAATTTTTCCATCTTCCTACTATTCCAGGCCCAAATTTATATCGCTTTTGGATGATAAAATTTCAAAAACAAAATTATTTTATCACGATTCTTTTTGGCTCGTTAGTTATTAAAAGTTTTTTTTTGGACTGGTCAATCAACCTAACTTGTAAAACACGTTATAACTTGCATTTTATATCTATAGATGAATAAGCCAATCGTTATTATCGATTATTCCTTTATGAATAAGATCTACAAATACTGTTTTTGCTCATTTAGAGTTTGAACAGAGTTCTTGGCATTTTGTGGTCAGGTTGGCTCCCGTAGAGACCAATTCTGAAAAAAAAAAAAGGAAGAAATCAAGCGTTGAAATAATTCTGGGCAAGTATTCTTCAACTTTTTTCTTGTTCTCCAGATTTTGAAATAGGTGTCGCCGTATTTGTATTTTTTTGTCTTTTGTAAAATAATTTCCAGTTTTTAAGACAAGTCATTTACGATAAGTTGTCCGATCATAGGCATTCATCTGCGTTCATTTTTGAAAACTTTAAATTAATTTTTGAGTTCATCATTGAAAATTTTCGTTCGATTTTAAATTCCAAGTGCATCTATATCGATTCTTAAATCATTTTCATTGATTTCTTTTTCTATGGCGCTATATTTTTAAGCTTGAACGGAAAAGAGGAAGAACAAAAAAACAAAAAAAAAAAAAAAATAATTAATTTTTTTAAGTAGATTTCCAATCATCTTCAATAAATTACCGTAAACTGTGTCATACAAATCGACGTCAAGATTTTTATCGCAAAAAAAAGTTAAAATTTAAGAATGATTTGATTTGGTCGAATTCCCAAATTTAAAAAAAAAAAAAAAAAATAAATTTTGGATAAAATTGGTCCAAAACTTAGGCCTACCAGTAAATGAAGTTAGGTTACAGTAAAATTTAATTTATTAGTGACTGAATATATTTGTGTATTTGAACATAAGGATTGCAGTCACAAATGACGTCATTTATGGTGGACATGATATTTGGTTCGCATTCTTGTGCTTGTAGTTTCATCAGAATCAATGACGTATAGTTGTCCATATTGTCTTTGTTCTATTTCAGGGTGAAAATTGTCAGTATAATGATAAGTTTGATATTGCATTCTGAAACAATATGTTTCTCTACTAGGCGTGCTATTTATTTTTTCTGTATAGTATAAAATGAGTGTATTTTTATTGAAATTTACAATTAAATTTTCATATCGAAAATGGATAATTAGCAGTGTAAACTTTCATTGTAAATATATTTTGGACAAGTAAATCTATCTTTCCGATCTTTCCTCCACCTGGTGCTTAAAAATATTTTCACATGAGTGACTAAAAAAAATTGAAAGTGAAGATATCCAAAGCTGCCCCACCCCAGCCGCCATCTTAGTGATCTTGGCCTGCCCAGAGAAATTCAATTTAAATGAATAGCTTCGAATAAAATATTTTATATCATATTTTTTAATTATAAAATTTAAAAGATTCAAAAATTTCAATTAAAGAACGCATGTCCGAATCAATGTATGTATCCTGTTACTTTTGAAGTTACTTTTTTTTGTTCTAATTTTGTTGATTCTTTATCATGTCTTCAACAGCTATCCTATTTTGTGATATAACCATTTCCTTGAAGGTATATATCAATGAAATGATAATTAAAAATTTTGAATATTTATTAATAAAATTTTGAATTGTTGAATGTTTCAAAAACAAGAGCCAAATTTCCAGTTCCATCCTCAAGCGAAATTTTTTAGAATAACTAATCTTGAAAATACGCAATTTTATAAGCAGATTCAAATGTAGAATTAAGTATTATGGAAATATATAAAGATTTCGAATCAGAAAAGGGGCGTAAGAGTTAACAATTTTTATCATCTTATCAGTCGAAGTCAGAAAAAAGAGGCCAAGCCAAGCCAACCGAAGAGGTGTCCATTTTAAAGCAAATGATAACATTCCTATACGCACATCGTCTACTTCAAGATTAGTTATTACAAAAATTTCGCTTGAGGTTGAAACAGAGGTCTTGGCTCTTGTTTTTGAAACATGAGTTGTTTAGAATCGAAGGAATCATATATATTTTTTTAAATAATTATAATTTAAATTTTTTTCAAATTTATTGAGCACTGTTTTTAAAATAAAAGTAAAAAATAAAAAATATTCGGATTATTTACCTTTAATTTTTTTTTTTTTTTTTTATATATTTGAATAAATTTATATATATATATATATATATATATATATATATATATATATATATATATATATATATAATATTTATTTATGTTAGAAATTTTTTTTCTTTTAATTTATTTAAAAATAAAAAAAAATATATGTAAACCAAAAGTTTTGGATCTGAAGAGATGGGCGCCATATTTTCAAGAAATAAAAATTAAATATAAATATTTTTAAGACAAATTATGATTTCATTTTTTATAATCATTCTGATCTTACATTCCGGTCTCTTTGCATTTATATCCACAAAGAATTATCCCAATCAATTCTGAAAACTGAATTAAACATATTTTATATATATATATATATATATATATATATATATTAAATATATAAGATAAATATTATATTTTATTTTTATATTAAAGGAACTTAGTCTGAACATATCAATATCTTTGACTAATAACATAATAAGTTGTATGGATATGAGTTTCATAATTTTGCGATCATTGACAAAATTTTTTTTTTTATATTTTTTGGTTTTAAATATTTTTTTGTTTTTATGTTTGGTGGCAGGAGGGGGAATACTTTTGTGTTTGTTTTTTCCCCAAAATTATCATGAACATAGACACAATACATATAGGTGTATAATTCATTTAAGTTCACACCAACACATCCATATAAGCAGTTGTGGGTTAGGCTATAAGATATATATATATATATATATATATATATATATATAAAAATACGCAGTCGTAAGCAAATATTTCGGTGAAGGACCATGAAATTTTGAAATATATATATATATATATATATATATATATATATATATATATATATATATATTATTATTTTTTTAAAAATTATAACATAAATACGTTATAAAATCACTACAAAAAAATAGCCATTTTGTTTCAACACCTCCGGTGTCTTATCAAGTGATGATGTTGAATGTAAAATAAATGGTTTTAAAAGTTTCAAATTAATTAACGATCCTTCGCAAGGGGAAAACGTTGTTTACAAAAGCTAGAATGACCAATCAAAAATACAAGTATAGGAAAATTCAAAAGCTTGACAACGAAATCATGTTATAATAGCTATTCAGATCTTTAAAATATGGGTAATAATAAAAAAAAGAATTTATTCTAACCAATAATTATTAAATTATATGATAAAATTTGATATTAAAATTAAAAAGTTAAAAATTACCAATTTTAAAATCCAAATTTAATCTCTATTAAGTTTAAAAAATTTAAAATTACTGGGGAGAAAAAAAAAAATATATGTTATTCAATTTATTTCTTCATTGAAATTACGTTAGAATAGACGCTAAATATATCCGGTCATTTGACAAAAATATATATTTTTTTTAATCCCTAATGTTTGAATTTTTGTTTAACCTCTTGCGTCGTAAAAAAACAAAAAACACAATCAGATTATAATACATAAGCACCCAGATATATTTAGATATATATACACACAAAAAAGTGACGAGACAGGAACATTTCCACGGCCCCTTTATAAAAAAAAAAAAAAAAAAAAAGATAAAAAAAAACAACACACATATATACACAATTAAAAGTGCATGCATTTTCCATACACATAGACACCTATAAATACATGTACACACATCCACATAATTGACCTAGACAATCAGATACCACAACCAAGAAATATTTAAGACTAAAAGTTTAATTCAATAAACAAATGCCACTTATTAAAATATATTTAAGCCAAAAATATATAAAAAATAAAAATGCTTAAAAATAAACATTATTTAATATATTAAAATAAAAAAATTTATAAAACCCACAAAAATATCTATAAAAAAACATATATTTTAATCATATAATTTTGATATATGTTTTATTATATATTATATTGAAAAAAAGATAAAAAGAATTACCTACAGAAATAAGTGTATAGTCACACATATATAATATATACACATTCAAACATACAAAGAAATATAGGTCTACATACATCCACACACACACACACACACACACACACACACACACACACACACATATATATATATATATATATATATATATATATACGCATACACATACGCATATATACACATACAGAAGCAAGTATAAATATATCAACCCGGACAGCGTCGAAAAAATGAACAAACCAGATATAAATATATATATATACATGCACATAAATAAAACACACACACACACACACACACACACACACACACATATATATATATATATATATATATATATATATATAAATATATTATTTATATGCATATACATATGCATGTATACATATGCGCATATAAACTATCAGGTCATCCCATAAGTTCTATCCGAATTTTGAATAAAGAAAACAAGTGACCAAATGTGACATTTAATTACAGATTCAATCAACAATGCATTTTCTGATTATCTATGACTTCCTTCCATCTATTAACAAGCTTACTAATTCCATTACTGTAAAATTATTTTAGCTTTGAATCGAAGAACTCCCAAATGTCAGTTTTAACCTCTTCCTGTGTTACAAAAGCTGTTTCTTCCAAATGATTCTGTAAGCTACAAAACAAATGGTAGTCTGAAGGAGCAAGATCAGGAGAATAAAGTGGATGAGAATTTTCTCCCAACCAAGTTCTTCGATCTTTTGTGACGTGATTCTTGCTGTGTGGGGTCGCGCATTGTCCTGATGAAACATCACCTCTTTTCGATTCACTAGAGCAGGTTTTTTTTCCTCAAAGCTTGGTTCAAACGCTCTAATTGCTGACAGTATATTTGAGCATTAATTGTTGCATTAGGTGGTAAGAATTCAGATTGAAAGAAGAACCTTTTGCCCATGAAATTTCCTTCTCGGCTGTGGTCCTTCCCCTTTACCAAGCCACTATCTATTAGGCTTAACATTTTGATAAAAGATCCATTTTTCGTCGACAGTCACAAGTCTATCCAAAAAAGGTGAAACAAGTTGGCGAGAATGGAGAGAAGAGCAGATGTCAACTCGGGATTTGAGGTTGTTTTCAGACAATTCATGAGGCACCCATTTTCCAAGTTTAGGAACTTTTCCAAGTTGTTGAAGATGACAATGAACAGTTGTATGGTTTGAACTGAGAACCACTGTCAATTCCTCAACTGATAAAGCAGGATTTTCTTCAAGGGCTGCTTCAAGAAGCTTTTCATCAAATTCAACTGGACGTCCGGTTCGATCTTCATCTTCAAGGGTGAATTCTCCACCTCTGAATTTTGCAAACCATCTTCTGCAAGTTCTTTCACTCACACATTCCTCTCCATAAACTGAATGAATGTTTCTAGCCGCTTCGGCTGCTGAGTTTCTTTTCTTGAACTCATAAAGCATTATGTGCCTCAAATGATTCTTTGGGTACTTCCATGTTAGCAGGGTTTTAATCAAACAAAATTTAATTTTATTTGTCTCTGAAATAAAATTTGATCAGTTTAAATGCATCTAAACATAAAAATAATGTTCAGCTCCATTAGACATTATAGAATACTCTTTAAATTTCATTCATTTTAAAAAAAGGTAAAATTTGGACATAACTTATGGGATGACCTGATAAATACACAAACATACATATATACCAACACATATACAAACATACGCATGCACATAAAAAACAATACAAACGTAAATTCACCTATATAGACATATATACACGCACAAACATATGCATTATATATATATATATATAAAAAAATAAATTTATATAATATATATATATATATATATATATATATATATATATATATTAAAATTATTTTAAAAAATATGATATATTTTAAATTAACAGACAAAAAAAAATCCCAACCGATACACAGTTCGATTTGAAAAAATAAAACTACGAAAATATTCATTCATGATGTTACGTTTAATATGACTGAATTACAGTAACAATCTGCGTCAGCTGTTTAAAGAAAAATAGGGATTTTTCAATTATTATCATGGTGACATATTTTTCTAAGTCCTTAGTATTATTATTAGATTTTTATATGTGAGTAAGTAAAATATATCCTTTCCGATTATTATATTAATATATGAGCATAATTTCCCGATTTCCAAATCTGAGCCGTTATCCATTATACCACCGACACATCGTAGCTTACAGTACCTGGTATTTCCATGCTGTCCCCCATCTAGGTACTGACAAGGCTCGACGTTGCTTAATTTCGGTGATCGTATGAGAACCGATGTCTAAACATGATATGGCCCTAAGCTTGTCCGCTCGGGTTGGATATCTGCCCATGAGTAGGAGTAGCGGGGGAGCATCATGGTTTCATTTCAAATTTCAAGGATGAAGCAGCCAAGACGACTTGGGAGACACACCTATATACTTGGGAAGCACCTACAATCGGAGACCACCTGAGCGGATCGGGTTATCTGACCTGAAGGTATTTCTAACTGGGCACCACCTACACTGTTATACGCTGCGTTTATCAAAACCCTCTCACGCTATCGCGCTTATTTGGCTGTGGATGCATGTGCCGGGCATACCCTTATTAGTGCGTCTATGATAATGATTATGATGATGATGGTTTTGATGATGATGGTAGCGATGATGATGATGATGATGATATGTTCCTGTTATACCCTTTATCAGACAGGGTGTCATGATGCGTATACCGGGCTTCGTATATTTGTATTTCAGCGACATTTTGTTTGTGCGCTGGTCTATTGCTCAATAATAATAATAGTAATAATAATAATAATAATAATAATAATAATAAAAAACAAAAAAAATGACATGACAGAATGGGCCAATATCTGCACTGGAAAATCTGCAACTTACAACGGGAAGGGAACTGAAAGAAACTGGTATGAACACCACCCAGACCCGGTCACGTAGATAGGACCTGTTACAATTCTATGGGACTACACAATACACACTGACAGAACAATCAAGGCCAACCGCCCGGATATTGTTATTAAAGACCACAAAAAAAACGGTGCCTCCTTATTGATATGGCAGTCATTTTGCTGACTGCAATGTATCTTTGAAGATATTCAAAAAAGTTGTCAAAAATACAAGGACCTTGAAATAGAAATCTCGAAAATGTGGCATATGGAAACATCAACAATCCCTGTTGTAGTTGGAGCCCTAGAACTGGTTGGAAAAGATTGCAGTATACTAATTGAAGGGATTCCTGGAAGTCCATGCCTCAAAGGAGATACAAAATTGTCCTGACAAGTACAGCCCACATTTTTACGAAGGGCTTTATCTATATAATTTTTTTTGTCAGTGGAAGGAAAATGTTATGATGCCATTTATAACCTTAGGTCCCTGGGCGGGACCCGGAAAGAAATATGTAAACGTCAGAAATCAAAGAAAAAAAATAATGATGATAATAATAACATTGATAATAATAATAATATTAATTTAATAATAATAATAATAATAATAAGGTTCCGATTGACTCATTGAAGGGATCCCTGGTAGCTCAAGCCTTAAATAAATACAAAAAATTGTACACTCAAGTACAGCTTACAGATTACGAAGAGCTTTATCTATGTAAAATGTGTGTGATCTTGAAGCCATTTCTGATCTTAGGTCTCTGACTGGGGCCCAGAATGAAGTGAGGATAAAACAGAAACCAAAGAAAATAATAATAATAATAATAATAATAATAATTATAATAATAATAATAATGAAGACACCAGTATTTCCAGTTGTAGTTGGAGTACTCGGATTGAGTAGAAAAGTTTCCGATAGGCTCATTGAATTGATTCCTGGTAGACCATTCCTTAAAGAATTACAAAAAATTGTACTCAAACATTACAAAGAGCTTTATCTATGTAAAATGTGTATGATCTTATTTTATTTTATGGTTTTGTGTTCAATGGAAAATGCAATGAAGCTATTTCTAACCCTAGGTCTCTGGTTGGGGCCTGGAAGGAAATGTGTATACATTAGAAATCCAAGGAAGTAATAACAACAATAATAATAACTCATAATTCATTCTGTTTTTCTACGCAATCAAAACGGAATAGTCGATTATTTATGAGGCATTAGCAGGAGACGTTAAATACATTTCTTTCGAGCCAAGTCCCCGTCTTACGAATATTTCTTTTAAAATAACTAGCAGTAGAGCCCGGCGTTGTCCGGGGATGTAACAGTAAGAGATAGATCAAGTATCGACCATCATAAAGACTGAAACATAAAATTGACAAAGATTATTGTTTAAGATTGACGGACACGCATGTCTTAATTAGTTTTTTTTTCTGTTGTTTTTTTGTTTTGTTTTACGAATTGGTCAAACCCAAACTCAAACAAAAACATTGTTTTCAATCGTTATGAGTCTACCGATTGAATAGAATTTTATTATAAACAATTGTCTTGTAAATGGAATTTTTAAAGCATTCTGAATGTAAAAATAAAGAAAAAAGTGTGCAAGACAATAAGAAACACTACCTGATAAAAAAAAGTGAAGTTTTTGTTGAAATCGGTTGAAAAATGGAGGAAACTGATCCCATATATAAACGAGCACACACACACACACACACACACACACACACACACACACACACACACACACACACACACACACAACCTGGGTTTTATAATAAGTATAACTCGATATGAGTTGTCTCCTTTTCATTCTCGTGATAGCGATGCCTCTTAGTCGTGTTTCAAATTGATTTCGTGCAAAAACAATTGTGTTTTTCCAATTTTTGGCGCTTTCAGAACCACCGCAAGGTAATTTTACATAGTCCTGTGAAGTTTTGTTGAAATCGGTTGAAAAATGTAGGAAATCCTATCCAATATATAAACGAACACACACACACACACACACACACACACACACACACACACACACACACACACACACAACCTGGATTTTATAATAAATATGATTTCGTATTTCATTTAATTTATGGTAACTGGATTTTTAACGATTGTCTTACTCGGTCTCCGTCGTTCGATACTGTGCGTCTGAAAAATGGCGCTTTTATCGCAGTCGCCCTTATTTTCGGTCTTTTGGCTGAGATCAAAGCGTTGTGTTTGGCCTCGAGCGGATGAACTATATTTCATCACTCAGTTGTTTCTCTGACTTCGGACAGCTGACAATATTATTGGGAAGTGTCCAGTCTCGGGGAACATCTGCCTGCTGTATTACCTCCCTCATGGTACTAAAGAGGAGAGATCGGTAGTAATATCGGGGGTGGGTGCGTGTTGTTTTGTTGTGCTACTTTTGGGACCTGACCCAGGTGCATCGGCTCGGGCTCTCCACGTTAAACTGTCCTTTGTGTCACATTCTGCCAGCTGAAGCTTACATCTGAGAGTTTGCGAGCTCTAGAATATGCCACATACAATTGCCCATGACTGAACACTGGCTGAGGTAAGATGAATCCCACCTTTTCAAATGTCTGACCCTTTTGACTTATTAATAGTCATGGCATATGGCAAACGGACAGGGAACTGGGTTCTCGCTAAGGTGAATGACAAGTTAAGTCGCTTGGAGTCAGCTTTATTCTGGAAATGAGGACAAGTCACTAATCAAAGAAGCCTCGATTGAATGTTGATACATGGTCATGATTTCCAGTTTTGTACCATTTCAGAGTCTATTCTGGATAGAAATGTTACAAAGAAGCATTACTATTGAGCCGGGTTTTAAACTCAATTTATGAGGAGTTATTCCTGATGGTATCAAAGAGTTTAGAAATTCAAGTGAGTAGCGATCAGCCCCAGCAGGATCATGTCAAAACTTTATCTGTACTATAATAGGTGCAACAGTCACCTGGAAGTTGTCTCAAAACTTCTTCATCGATCAGGAGTAAGTCTGAGTTCTTTGGCGAAAGAATTACACTGCCCCTTCTCTATTCAGGTGTATTGTTGAAGATATCATCCACCATCAACACCTGAAATTTGAGGCACTTCTATATCATCAACACCAAGATTAGGGTCTTGTGAGGCTGCCGATGTTCCATTGCCAAAAATGCAAACCCATGCTGAAAATTCCCTTTGATCTGCTGTAGTCTTGATGATTTGACTTAATCTGTATTGGATGAAAATCAGCCATAGAGGAGAATTTTTAATACAGATTTCAATGATTGCCTCACGCCTTACTCTTGGCAATATGGGTAGGACTTGTTTAAAGTCTCCCCCCAATAGCACAACTTTACCACCAAAAACAGCAGCAATGCCAGTGATATATCACAAGGTTTTATCAATAGCATGAAAATCAAATGAAGGGACCATAGAAGCCTCATCCAAGATGATCAAATCCAGGCTTCGTAAGTAATTTTCATGGTCTGAAGTGGTTGGTGCATTACAAACACTGGCCTCCGTGAGTGGGGCAGGCAATTTGAATAAAGTATGCATAGTCTTTCCCTTTGACAGTAGTGTAGAGGCAACACCTGTCCAAGCATTACTGCACACGTTGCAGCTGCTCCTTCGCAGATATGAAATTATGGTATTAAACATATAATTTTTACCACACCCCCTAGTGCATCTACCTAGAAACAGGAGTTTGGGTGGCACTTCACCTCTGTTCTTCTAATCTGCAGATTCAAGCACAACATTAGCAACCAGTCTCTGTTCATCAGTAAGTCTTGCAATGCCTGGGTGATCAATGTCTTCATGATAGTTAAGCTGCATAAACTTCAGGTAGCCCAATCGCTGAACAGTTAATGCCATTCTCTATCAGAATTGCATCAATTGAGTGCAGTGCCATGATTTTTTTGCATGGTCTGCATTAAAACCTTGGTGCAATAAATCTTCAATCATGGATATCCTTGTGAGTTGTTTACAGGTGAAGAGCATTTGCAGTGTTCATATACGTGCACAGGGCAGCAAACATAACATTCAATTTTAAAAGCATCCGACAGGCAGCAGCTTCTAGTTATGCATGTTCCGGTCTGTTATCGTTTGAGAGAAGACCATATCTCAAGCATGCTGCCTTAAATGTTGGCAAGATTTCTCCTTCTACAGTGCGCAAATCCTGGAAGTTCACGTGGCCGGATATATGCAGCAGCACCATTCTCAAATGAAAATTTTTTTTTCTGTGTCTCTAGGGCTTACTGTATACACTCTACTGATGATACCATATTCCTTTGCCCTGGTGTTCATCTTCTAGAGCGCTTATTAAACACATAATACAGCAGGATGTTAGGGTATAAGTGGTGCCTTGAATCATCATCATGGTCATTCAATTTAAACCATGCAGTGGGGATAGTGTCACGGTCCTTCTGTATCTGAGCAGCTTGCTGAGCGTTGCCTATGTGAAAGTAAACTCTTTGCTGGTGTTCAAGATGTACAACAAGTCTGTAGACATTGCGTGATGTGTCATGTAGCTTGAACTCTGAGTCTCCACATATTGGCAAGCAAGATAATTATTGATTTCATCGTGAGCTTGATTCTATTCACCACTGGGTTGTTTCTTACTTCAACAGAAGTACAATATATATATATATATATATATATATATATATATATATATATATATATATATATACTTTTAATAATTTTCACTGATGAACGAATTTTCAAATCCTGTGGAGACACGATGAATTAATTACAGAATTACATCAATTAAGTGCTGTGCCATGTTTTCTGCATGATTTGCATTTAAAACTTGGTGCAAAAAATCTTCAATCATGGATTTTTTGTGAGTGGTCCACAGGTGAAGGACATTTGCAGGGTTCATATACGTGCACAGGGCAACAAACATTACACCCCTGTGAGGGCATCCGACGGCCAGCAGCTTCTAGCAATGCATGTTCCAGTGGTTGCTCGTGTGAGAGAAGAGCATATCTCAGGCATACTGCCTTAAATGTTGGCAAGAATTCTCCTTCTACAGTGCGCAAATCCTGGAAGCTGCCGGCGCCTTAAACATGCAGCAGTAAAATTCGCAAGTGAATTTTTTCTGTGTAAGTAGGGCTCACTTTATACATTCTACTGATGATATTTGTATTCCTTCGCCTTGGTTTCCGTGTTCTAGAGCGCTTATTATAATACAGCAGGATGTTAGGGTATAAATGGTGCCTTGGATCATCATCAGTTTAAACCATGCAGTGGGGATAGTGTCACGGTCCCTCTGCATCTGAGCAGCATGCTGAGCGTTGTCTCTGTGAAAGTAAACTCTTTGCTGGTGTTCAAGATGTACAGCAAGTCTGTAGACATTGTGAGATGTGTCATGTAGCTTGAACTCTGACAGTCTCCACATAGCTCCAATAGAAGCACAGTCATGTCTCTTGTACACGTACTTGAAGATATATTTTATGTTTTTCACCGATGAACAAATTTCTACATTTATATAAACTCTGTACTTTTTCAGCAGGGAGGCACTGTACGGCACAACGTTCCTATTGTCAACTTAGTGACGTCGATCTTGATCTGTGACTCCAGTATTGCGTCTTCTGTAATCTGGATAGCCATTCTAATTCAGAAGCGTTTTATCTCTGTAGTTCTTTCGGAATTTCTTTTGGCATGGGCCATTTTCCATGAAAAGGGGAAGAAGGATGATCTGTTCCACAAGGACCATGTATCATGCATTTTTTTTACTAAATCATGCAAGACTGGATCATCATTAGCATCAGGAATTTCAGCTTTTGCGATCATGTGTCATCGCTGCATTATACTCTGTCTGTAGAGCCTCATTCTCACACGAGCAGCTTCCGGTTTTTGTTGCCAGTTCATGATGAATTCAGTATATAAGCACAAAAGTAGGAACCTTCACTTTTTCGGAATACCTAAGGTTTATAATGAATTTTTATAAATAGAAAATCTTTCTTGAAGATTTCATTTTATTTTTAATTGAAAGCTAAAGGAATAAATTTACTATTTCCAGTAAACATAATACTCTGGTGTATTTCAAATAGAACATATTGTGATTGGAATCGATTGTTTTGGTCGCTCGTAAAATCGAACGTTTTTTTACATATCCACAGATTTGTAAAGAAAAGTTAATTCTCGGTTTTAAAAATCTTGAAAAAATATTACTAAAATTGTGAAAACACGGTGTTGAAAACCACTGACATTAACTAAAATGAGAAAACTAATTTCAAATGCGAATGACATAAAGTCTAAAAATAATTAAATTAAACATTAGATTTAAAATTAAATTCAAGGTTTCAAAACAACTGTAACAAAAATTTAATAAAAAAGAAAAAAAGTAAATTAAAAACTTTTTATGAAATAGGAGTTAAATATAAAACTAATTTGAAAAGAAATTGCAAAATGACATGCAAATTAAAAAAATAAGATTTTCAAATAGAAATTTAATTAGAAAGATAACTTAAAGTAAAAAAAAAATTTCTATTAAAATAAAATAAATACATAAAATAAAAAATACTTAATTTTTTAATCTATAATTAGGTTTTAATTAGTAAGAGGAAAACAACCTTTAAAACACATGACCTTTTAACAAAACTGTCATGTAGACGACAGACTAAAAATTTTCTGATGATAATTTAATTTGTTGAAATTTCATGGACTGTTATGTTTCTTTGAAAATCGCCGGTATTTGTTGACAGATGTGAGATGGAGTGGGTGAGGGCGTTTCTTTGAAAATGGCCAGTATTTGTAGACGACATGAGTGAGATGGAATGGGTGAGAGTGTTTCTTTGAAAATCGCCAGTATTTGTTGACAGCAAGTGTGAGATGGAATTGGTGAGGAAATTTTTAAAAATTGAAAAAGTTTTTGTTGACGACACGAGTAAGATTGAGTGGGTGAGGGCGTTTCTTTGAAAGTGGCCAGTATTTGTTGACGGCAGGAGTGAGATGGAATGGGTGAGCGTGTTTCTTTGAAAATCGCCAGTATTTGTTAACGGCAAGAAAGAGATGGAATTGGTGAGGGTGTTTATTTGAAAATCGCCAGTATTTGTTAACAGCAAGAGTGAGATTGAGTGGGTGAGGGCGTTTCTTTGAAAATGGCCAGTATTTGTTGACGGCAGGAGTGAGATGGAATGGGTGAGCGTGTTTCTTTGAAAATCGCCAGTATTTTTAACGGCAAGAAAGAGATGGAATTGGTGAGGGTGTTTATTTGAAAATCGCCAGTATTTGTTAACAGCAAGAGTGAGATTGAGTGGGTGAGGGCGTTTCTTTTGAAAATGGCCAGTATTTGTTGACGGCAGGAGTGAGATGGAATGGGTGAGCGTGTTTTTTGAAAATCGCCAGTATTTGTTAACGGCAAGAAAGAGATGGAATTGGTGAGGGTGTTTATTTGAAAATCGCCAGTATTTGTTAACAGCAAGAGTGAGATTGAGTGGGTGAGGGCGTTTCTTTGAAAATGGCCAGTATTTGTTGACGGCAGGAGTGAGATGGAATGGGTGAGCGTGTTTCTTTGAAAATCGCCAGTATTTGTTAACGGCAAGAAAGAGATGGAATTGGTGAGGGTGTTTATTTGAAAATCGCCAGTATTTGTTAACAGCAAGAGGAGATTGAGTGGGTGAGGGCGTTTTTTGAAAATGGCCAGTATTTGTTGACGGCAGGAGTGAGATGGAATGGGTGAGCGTGTTTCTTTGAAAATCGCCAGTATTTGTTAACGTCAAGAGTGAGACGGATTTGGTGAGGGTGTTTTTATTAAAATTGCCAGTTTTTGTAGACCACATGAGTAAGATGGAGTGGGTGAGTGCGTTTCTTTGAAAATGGCCAGTATTTGGAGACGACGGGAGTGAGATGAAATGGGTGAGGGTGTTTCTTTGAACATCGCCAGTATCTGTTGACGGCAAGTGTGAGATGGAATTGATGATGATGTTTCTTTTAAAATTGCCAGTTTTTTTTTGAAGGCATGAGTAAGATGCAGTGGGTGAGAGCGTTTCTTTGAAAATGGCCAGTATTTGTTGACGGCAGAAGTGAGATCGAGTGGGTGTGGGCGTTTCTTTGAAAATCGCCAATATTTGTTGACGGCAAGAGAGCGATGGAATTGGCGAGGGTGTTTCTTTTAAATTTCCAGTTTTTGTTGAGGGCATGATTAAGATGGAGTGGGTGAGGGCGTTTCTTTGAAAATCGCCAGTATTTGTTGACGGCAGAAGTGAAATCGAGTGGGTGAGGGCGTTTCTTTGAAAATCGCCAGGATTTGTTGACGGCAAGAGTGAGATGGAATTCGTGGGTGTGTTTTTATTAAGATTGCCAGTTTTTGTTGACTGCATGAGTAAGATGGAGTGGGTGAGGGCGTTTCTTTGAAAATGGCCAGAATTTGGACACGACAGGAGTGAGATGGAATGGGTGAGGGTGTTTCTTTGAAAATCGCCAATATTTGTTGACGGCAAGTGTGAGATGGAATTAGTGATGGTGTTCCTTTTAAAATTGCCAGTTTTTTTTAAAGCCATGAGTAAGATCGAGTAGGTGAGGGCGTTTCTTTGAAAAAGGGCCAGTTTTTGTTGACGGCATGAGTAAGAAGGTGTGAGTGAGCGTGTTTCTTTGAAATTAGCCAGTATTTGTAGACGACAGGAGTGAGATGGAATCGGTGAGGGGGTTTCTTTGTAAATCGCCAGTATTTGTTGACGGCAAGTGTGAGATGGAATTGGTGAGGGTGTTTCTTTTAAAATTGACAGTTTTTGTTGACGGCATGAGTAAGATGGAGTGGGTGAGGGCGTTTCTTTTGAAATGGCCAGTATTTGTTGACGACAGGAGTGAGATGGAATTGGTGAGTGTGTTTCTTTGAAAATGACCAGTATTTGTTAACGGCAGGAGTGAGATGGAATGGGTGAGCCTGTTTCTTTGAAAATCGCCAGTATTTGTTAACGGCAAGAGTGAGATGGATTTGGTGAGGGTGTTTTTATTAAAATTGCCAGTTTTTGTTGACAGCATGAGTAAGATGGAGTGGGTGAGGGCGTTTCTTTGAAAATGGCTAGTATTTGTAGACGGCAAGAGTGACATGGAATGGGTGAGGGTGTTTCATTTAATATTGCCAGTTTTTGTTGACGGCATGAGTAAGATGGAGTGGGTGAAGGCGTTTCTTTGAAAATCGTCAGTATTTGTTAACGGCATGAGTAAGATGAAGTGGGTGAGGGCGTTTCTTTGAAAATCGTCAGTATTTGTTGACGGCAGAAGTGAGATCGAGTGGGTGAGGGCGTTTCTTTGAAAATCGCCAATATTTGTTGACGGCAAGAGAGAGATGGAATTGGCGAGGGTGTTTCTTTTAAATTTCCAGTTTTTGTTGAGGGCATGATTAAGATGGAGTGGGTGAGGGCGTTTCTTTGAAAATCGCCAGTATTTGTTGACGGCAGGAGTCAGATGGAATGGGTGAGGGCGTTTCTCTGAAAATCGCCAGTATTTGTTGACGGCAAGAGTGAGATCGAGTGGGTGAGCGTGTTTCTTTGAAAGTCGTCGGTATTTGTTGAAAGAAATGAGATGGACTGTTTGACGGCATGAGCAAGATGGAGTGTGTGAGGGCGTTTCTTTGAAAATGGCCAGTTTGTTGACAGGAGTGAGATTGAGTCGTTGAGGGTGTTTCTTTGAAAGTCGTCGGTATTTGTTGATAGAAGTGAGATGGAATGTTTGAGGGTGTTTCTTTGAAAATCGCCAGTATGTTTTGACGGCAAGAGTATGATGGAGTGGGTGAGGGTGTTTCTTTGAAAATCGCCAGTATTTCTTGACGTAAAGAGTGAGATGGAGTTGGTGAGTGTGTTTCTTTTAAAATCGCCAGTTTTTGTGGTCGGCAGGAGTGAGATGGAGTGGGTGAGCGTGTTTCTTTGAAATTCGCCAGTATTTGTTGACGGCAAGAGTGAGATGGAATGGGTGAGCGTGTTTCTTTGAAAGTCGTCGGTATTTGTTGAAAGAAATGAGATGGAGTGTTTGACGGCATGAGCAAGATGGAGTGGGTGAGGGCGTTTCTTTGAAAATGGCCAGTTTTTGTTGACGGCAAGAGTAAGATGGAGTGGGTGAGCGTGTTTCTTTGAAAATGGCCAGTTTTTGTTGACAGGAGTGAGATGGAGTGGGTGAGTGCGTTTCTTTGAAAATTGCTAGTATTTTTTGACGGCAAGAGTAAGATGGAGTGGGTGAGGGTGCTTCTTTGAAAATGGCCAGTATTTGTTAACGGCAAGAGTAAGATGGCGTGGGTGAGGGCGTTTCTTTGAAAGTCGCCAGTATTTGTTGACGGCCAGTGTGAGATGGAGTTTGTGAGGGTGTTTCTTTAAAAATGATCGGCATTTGTTGACTGCAAGAGTGAGATGGTTTGGGTCAGGTTGTTTCTTTGAAAATCGTTGCCAGTGAGACGCCGAATACAGATCGGTACTGATGAGCGTAACGAACGGGCGAACTAAGTAACTAGCTTATAAGGAAGGAACAAGCACAATTATAATAAGATAATAATATTTATTAAGAATTTATTACAGAAAATATCAAGTTTTACGGAAACATTGTTGATAATTATGTATCTATTTACATAACAAATAAATAAAAATAATATAAATTTTGATGTTATATTCGATTTGGTATTTTTCATTTTCTCCTTTGTTATTGGCATGATTTAAAATACTTTGGTTGCAATGCAAGTTTCATAATTTGGACAAACTGGAACTATTTCGTTTACGCTTTGTTACCTCTCTTTTCTATTGTTGTTTTTAGATTGCTTTCTTCCAGTCACTTTGATAGGTAATAGCGAAATTCTGAAATTTAAAACGATCTTATTCCATTTCAAAAATAAAACCTGTAAAAAGGAACATTTTAAATTAATATACGACTAAAAACAAAATACCTTTGACAAAAAAACTTAATGATTTCACCATAATTATGTAGCACTAATGTAAATATATGGTTTATGTCACCTCATCTGATTTAAGGTTACGAACTATAAACCTAAATTGAGCTTGAAATATTGTGTAATAGGCTCTAATTTTTAAAAAAATACTTGGATATGATATAATGAATAATTTGCTGTGAAAAAAGCAATTTTCGATTTTGTGTTGAATACGCCCCTCCTCCGACAAATGCGTCATATATGGTGAAATCTTTTATCAAAGTGTGTCATTTTTCAATGCAGATGTGAATATGGCCTTTTTCAACCAAATGCTGTTACCGGTGATGACTTTCGCCTTACTCATCGTCACCTACCATATCTATGCGGATTGCACTGTGAAAAGTTTTCAGCGACTCCCGAAAAATTATGATATTTTTAATCGTTCTACCAAAACCTTCAAAAATATTAAGACAAAGTGTCGAAATAAATGCGGGATGTTCTGCTCTTTGAAGGAATTCTGCAATGTTTGGAAATATAGACCCGGGAAGTGTCAGCTGTTCCATTCAACAAAGGACAGTATTGGCGTGAAGACAGACAATACCGAGAGAATCAGAATTTATTATGAAACCCAACAAGGTAAGTGTTGTAACCTAGGGAAGGTTACTGAATAGAATAATCAAATGAAGGTTGGTAATGAATTTTGATTGGCAGCAATATTCGGTCCAATTACAAGAAGACAGATCGCATGGTTGTCAGTAACAGAAACTTCCTAAGACGCGAACTGCAAATTAGAAACAATAAAATGAAGTAAGTAGGAAAATTTTAATATTTATGAAATGTTTAATCAGAGGACGGACAAGCTGATATTCGCAATCGAAAGACGCATTGGAATAAGCAAAGGTGCCTTCCAAAAGCTAAGCAAAGTATTAAGAAACAAGAAAATTTCGTTTGAAGAAAAGAGTGCTGAACTTTTATGTAATATCGATTCTCTTATATGGCAGTGAAAACAGAACAATCTCCTTAGAGATGAAGATAAGACAGAAATGTAGTTGTACAGAAAGATGTTGAGAATGAATCGGACTGAAAATATAAACAAAAAGGAAACTAATACTTGGCATCAGAAAGACGCTGTTGAAATTCCTGGGGCACTAAATGAGGAAAAGGGGTTTGGAAAATCTGATACTCACATGACAGATTGAGGGGAAGAAGCATAAAGGAAAGCAGCGCGTAACATGTTTGATGAGCTTGAATAAATGGACTGATATTTTTGAGAAATAACAAGGAGACAAAAATTATTAAGATCTAAAAGGGACACGAAGATGTGGAGCGCTAGGATCGCTTAAACCCTGATGAGACGCGGAACATAAAAAAGAAGAATTAAAATTGTAAAGAAGCGTGCATAAATAATTTATTTCTGACGTTAATTTTATGGCGAATAAAGAATATTTTCATTCAAAAGTTAACCTAGAATTATAAATGTTCTTAAACGTGTAATTGAATTAAGTCTGCATATTTATAAGTTTACTATTTGTCCATGGACCGAATATTGCTGCCACATCCGGTCTGGTGCTTCGGCTGTATGAAATTTCTAGGGCGAACAATGAGGAAAGAGGGCTTGGAAAATTTGTCACTCACAAGACATATTGAGAGCAAGTGTGACAGCGAGTAACCTACCTAAAGATTGTAAATGGATGGCAGAGGAAGGAGGAGCGATGGTGAAAAATATCATTTATAAGTGTTACAAAATATAGGACGTTGTGGATCGTGGAGAGTCATAATGAGGAAAGAGGACTTAGAAAATCTGAAACTCACAGGACATATTGAGGGGAAAAGATAAACAGAAAGAAATCAAAGCATAACCAACCTAATGAACTTGTGTAAATGTGTGGCAGAACAGGGATTAGGAGAGATAACAATGGGACAATGTTTTGGAGAAATAGCAAGAGGATAAAACTTATTAAGAACTACAAGGGACACGAAGATGTGGAGGGCTATGATCGCTTAGGATCGCCTAAACACTGATGGGACACGAATCATAAAAAAGAAGACAATTGTGAAGAAGCATGCATAAGTAATTAATTTCTGACGTCAATTTTGATGGCGAATAAAGAGTACTTCCGTTCATAAATTAACCTAAAAATCAGTGTTCTAAAACTCCGTGGAATTGCGTCAAGCCTGCAGTCAAGAAAATGTATTCACTATGTTGCTCTTTGCAATTTTATCGTCAGAACCTATCTTGCATATTTATAGGTCTACTAGTCGTCCGTGGACCGAATATTGATGCCACATCTGATCTGGTGCTTCGGCTAAATTGAATTTTCTAGGGCAAATAATGAGGAAAGAGGGCTTGGAAAATTTGACTCTCACTGGACATATTAAAACCAAGTTTAACAGGAGTAACCTACCTAAAGATCGTAAATGGATGGCAGAAGGAGGAGTAGGAGCGATGGTGAAAAAATTTTTATAAATGTTATAAAATGTAGGAAGTTGTGGAGAGCCATGATCTTGGAGAGTCATAATGAGGAAAGAGGGCTTAGAAAATTTGATACTCACAGGACATATTGAAGGCAAGATAAACAGAGGGAAACAGCGCATAACCTACGTAACGAACTTGTGTAAATGGGGGGGGGCAGAACAGGAAGGGATAACAAGAAAATAAGTAAGAGCTACAAAGGACAGGAAATTGTGGAAAGTTATGATCTCTAACGTCCTGAAGAGACATGACTCACAGAAGATGGTTGGGACACCGGCATAGAATAGGGTGGTGTGTCATTTTTATCTCAGCCTTAATTGTTTCTTGTTTTATGACCAGCGATAAAGTCTGTGAAGTATTGATTTCAAAACAACCACACATTTGACCTAAAGAGAATAAATAAATAAATGAAAACTTTGGGGAACAAGTGGCAACAGACCAGACGTTGGGGACTTCCGTTCACAGTATTATATGAACATTCACAGTTAGGATGGGGGTAGTGCCGAGTTTTTCTTTATCGGTTCGGGGAGAGATACAGAGAGTGAGTGAGTGAGTGAGAGAGAGAGAGAGAGAGAGAGAGAGAGAGAGAGAGAGAGAGAAATAAAGTGAGAGAGTAGCTAGTCGCGCATCTTGGTATTATGCAGATGGGCAGAGAGTTGGTGAAATAGTTCTCGTTGGTTGAGAGCAAAAGCTAATCTGAGATCCCTGAATGGTAAAGGTTGTTTTCAAGTATCCCCTACCCACCCACAAAGACCGTGCAAGGAAATATCTAAGATAAGCACCAAAATATACCGTAGACAGGGGCCGTGTTTCCATTTATCAGTATGGCGTTTATTTTAACCTTTTGCTTTTTGTGAGCGTGCAGCGGGATTTTCCCGGCTTTTGTGCCTACAGCGCCATAAACGAGAACAGAAACACAAATTTGGAGAAAATCTGAGAGAGGACCTTGGTGAATGTTTACTATCTCTTTTCTGTTTATATTTGTAACTCTTTCTCGAATTTAATTTTCTCGTTTCTTAGCCTTTAAAGTCTCCTCAAATCTCTTAATGCCTTCTTTTCTTGTTCTTATCGAGCCAATATTTTCAATTTTATGTTTTTAGAGGGACGGGCTTCCGGAATTTAAATGAAATATAAAATGAATGTAAATTTTGAAATTTAGACTGTAGACTCCAATGATTTCTTTTCTGCATTACAGGTGACGAATGGACGAAAATATATTTTGTGAAAGCTGGCAGCGGAATCAATATCACTTCATCCTTTCTTGGAATTGCCAATTACACAGACGGAAACACATCGAGCAGTCAAGATTACTTTCGGAGCTTTTTGATTGACGTTTGGGATAGTTTGCCAATAAAGAAGGTAAGAATATATAGCACCCTTCCACATTGTCTTCACGTCCCGACTGCATTCTGCATAGTAATGATATAGTGAAATTACAATAATCTAGGAGAGTTGTTATAACTCTCCTAAAAAAGTCCCAACGTTTCTTGAATGCACCTTGTTCAAAGGTCAGGAAATTGAGGAGAGTCATGATCCTCAACGTGCTGTAGGGACATAGCACGTAGAAGAAATTGCAGAAAATGGAATCAATCTTTTATATAAGTTATATATATATATATATATATATATATATATATATATATATATATATATATATATATATATATATATATATATATATTATTTTCAAACCTCAATTTAACTGAGATGTTCAATACAATAGATTTTTTTAGAAATCATCTCCAATTACCCATAAAAACAGTTTAAACTTTTTTTATGTATATTTCTGAGATAATGGTATGATGTGGAGAGTCATGATCATCAACATCCTGAATGAACATGACACATAGAAGAAAATGAAGATGGAATCAATCTTATATATAATATATATATATATTATTTTCACCTACAAAAACCCAATTCAACTGAGATGGTCAATACAATAGACTTGCCTTTTTTAGAAATCATCTTCCAATTAACCATAAAAACAATTTAAACTTTCTTGTCTATATTTTTGAGTTGAGGTCAATTAATGAGAGCCATGATGCCTTTTTGAAACATCCTGAACGAACGTTAAACATAGATAAAGAAAATGAAGATGGTATCAATTTTAGAAGAAAAATGAAGATAGTAAAGAAAAGGAACAATTGCTGGGAGTATAAATACAATGAACTTTGTTTACAGTTAACGTTGAAACATTAAATGATATAGGGAAGTTTAATTTTTAAATTTAAATTTTGACTTCCAATGTGTTTAAATTTTAAACATAATCTATTGATTCAGCTTTTTATTGCCTTTATCATTAATGTTACCATTTTGAATTATGCTGTGTTGAATTAATGGCAATTTTTGTCATGAAACGAAATATGTTTTATGAAAGTCTCCAAATTTTTGTTCCTTCTGCTGTGGCCAGGTATTGAACTCACAACTCTTTGGGTGAAATCACTTTCTTTACAGTTGATGTCGAACCATCGAAGATACAGGGATGTTCAATTCTTAAATTAAAATTTTGACTTCTAATGTGTCCAAATTTTAAACTTAGCCTTTTAATTCGGTTTTTTATTGCTTTTGTTGTTGCCATTTTGAATTATCTCGTGTTGAATTAATGGTTACATCTGTCATGAAACGAGATATGTTATATATATATATATATATATATATATATATATATATATATATATATATATATATGTATGTTATATATATATATATAAGAATTACAAAGCTCTAATCTCCGTCAAAGTCGGATTCGTTGACTTCAGTGAACTTGTTGCAGCACGCCAATCACTTCGAGAAGACCCCAAGGAAGTCGGCCAAAGATTGTGGAATAACCAACAGTCAGAGGAAGCAAGGTCTGGACTGTAGGGGGTGGGGGGTGAGAGACAGTTTTGATGACCCTCTCTCAACACAAAAGGTTATTGCATAGCGAGCTCCTAAATTGTCTGTATTCTGCAAACTAGTCAGCTGTGACTGGCAGTGTTTTGCAGCCCTCTCCTTCAATCTGGTATAAAAAAAAGTTGCCGAGTCAGCTTATTTGATGTCAGTAATGATATACCTAAATTACACTAATCTAGGGTAGTTTGGTAGAAGCACTGTGGATAGCGGCCCAGGCTAAGGAATGAAAGAGCCGAGTTCGAATACCAGTCAAGTTCGTTAAAATTCACTTACGCGCAAATAGCCTCGGGAAAGGCATGAACCCATTTCTTTTCCCTCCAGCTATGTATAAAAAGCAAGAGAGACTTGAAAGAGAGTCTAGAATAACTTTGAATACAAAACCTACAACTATGGGTAAATATGGTGGAGTTGAGGGGGCACGGTGGAGTAATGGATAGCGGCTTGGATTGAGGAATCGGAGAGCCGAGTTCGAATTCCAGTCGAATCCATTACATTCATTTACGTGCTAATACCCTTGGGAAAGGTGTGAATCCTCTTCTTCTCCCTCTAGCTGTGGGTAAATAGCAGGACAGACTGGGTTCTATAGCCTTGGATGGCAACTGGTCTAGGAGAAGGACAACTCTGAATTCAAAACCTGCGGAGGGTCGTTTGGGGACCTTGTGGCACGTAGTGCACCAGGTCTCTGTATTCGGCCCTTCAAAAAGTGTGGATGGTCCTGCATGAAACCTTCACCACTATAATCAAATCTCCTGTGCTATACATGCGGGTTGGGGACCGCTTGTGAATTCCAAATTTCAATGAAACTCCAATATTGGATCCGGCTCAACCCACCTCGGGTGAATGCCGTTACAAGAAGAAGAAGAAATATGGCAGCCATGGTTGGCAACTAGTGTTGTAGAAGGACAACACTGAATTAAAAACCTTAAACTATGGGTAAATAGTAGGGCAGTCTGGGCTCTGTAGCCATGGTTGGCAACCAGTTTAGGAGAAGGACAATACTGAATTCAAAATCGTAAACTATTGGTCAAATAATAGGACAGTCTGGGCTCTATAGCCATGGTTGGCAACCAGTCTTGGAGAAGGAGAACACTGAATTCAAAATCTTAACCTATGGGTAAATAGTAGGGCAGTCTTGGCTCTGTCGACATTGTTGGCAACCAGTCTAGGAGAAGGACAGCTCTGAATTCAAACCTTAAACTATTGGTCAAATAATAGGGCAGTCTGGGCTCTGTAGCCATGGTTGGCAACCAGTCTATCAGGAGAATGACTTTGCCTCTTAACCAAAATATTTGATTGTTATTTCATGCAAAAATCTGGAGATAAATCGAATTGTTTTCTGCTTGACGAATTTAAGTTCAGTACTAAATTGGCAGTTAAGTCTCTTCGTTTGAAAGTTGAACTTGCGAAATGCTCCGAGTTTCTTCCTTCGCATTTCTTTCTTCTGGAACTCTTTTCCGGCTTCTGGGGCAAAGAATGACTTTAACGCCTCCAAAACAAAACTGATATCTATTAATAATCTGTGAGAACCCTTTCTGCCATCCATCAAAATGGCTGGTGCTAACTTCCAGGAGAGTGATTCATTGCGCCTGCTCGGGCTAACATTCTCAGCTGAAATGAAGTGGAAATCTATGGCTGGGTCTGCCGCTAAAGAAGTTGGTTCACTGTGTCATGTTAGACAATTTTTCTCTCTATGGTCTCTCTTACATACCTATAAGTTTATCATCCGTCCATCTTTAGAATATTGCTGCCACATATGGTCCGGTGCTCCTGCTATATATTTAGAGATTCTCGATAAAATCCAAAGAAGAATCTGCAATGTTATTGGTCCTGACTTGGCACCCCGGCTTCAGTCACTTTCCCACTGCAGTAATATAGCTTCCCCATACCTTTTTTTATAAATACTTTCATGGTAATTGTTCTTATGGAGTTTGATCTATGGTTCCTAGGCATTATGAATTTAAGCGCAGTACTGGATTGGCAAGTCGGTCTCATCACCTTAGTGTTGATTTGGTTAAATGTAACTGTCAGTTATTTTTTTTTTTTGCTAGCAGTTTCGTTTCTCGCACTTCCCGCATTTGGAACTCTCTTCCGGCTTCTTACTTTCTAGTCAAATTTGATCTTAATTTAATTCTTCTTTTATTTTTCTCTCTGCTTAATAATGATTTCTTTTTCTTATTCTTTCACACTCAGTGAATCCATGTGTCTTAGTGGCTTTACTGCCTTGCATGGGATGAAATGATTTTAATAAAAAGGGATTTATGTAGCAATAGAAGTCCTCTAGTTTATTAAAATATTTATTTTGATTTTTCTTACAGGTTAAATTTTCTTTGCTTGAAAATGGCCACGAAGTTCGTTTTGTTATATTTAACGCAATTCTAACAACTCGACTGAATTGGTTTTCTATGGAAAAAGTAGTTCAGTCACCCTGGGTGGATTTACAACCGGGATTTTCGTACGAACATTTCAATCTGTTTAATTCGTAAGTATCTCAAAATTTTTTTAAATTATTGTAAAAAAAATAAATAAAAAAATACTAATTCACTCGTTCAGATTATCTCGAAAGCTGTATCTGCTAAGTTTCGTATCTGAAACGTAAAAAAAAAAAAAATTCTCAAGAATTACAGCCTTTTATTTTTTTAATCCGACATATTTTATTACGTTAAGCGTTATTTGTAGTGGATACCCAAGTTTCCGTAGACGCTCCGTTTATTTTAAACAATGTTTGTTTCGTCTACCGGCTTGTGCGCTGGCGGAAAACTAATAAAGAAAACATGCCCTCCGGCAGAATTCGAACCTGTGTTCCCTTTTGCACGGGTTACTAGTGTCTGATCCGTCGTGATCTGACCACTCAGCCACGGAAAGCTTCACAATCAAGCAAGGTCCTGTTTTCCTTAAAGCACATCAAGCTCATTCAGATTTTCTCGAAAGCCATATCCGCTGTCTTTCGTTTCCGATACCTAAAAAAGCAATTTTTAAGTAATTATTGAATTTTATTTATAATCCGATATATATTATTGCTTTGAACGTTATTTGTAGTAGATGCCCGTATTTGAGTGGACGCTTCGTATTCCATCATTAAGAATTGGGGTCAACTCTTTAATGCATCTAGTTCCTATGAGGCTCTGGAGTGACATCGAGTGTAAAGACGACTTTGGTATCTATTAGGCTGAGTCCAGTACATACTGGGGTCAACACAGACCAACTCTTCTTAGAATAAAGGTTGTTTACTAACATTAAATTTAATTCAGGCTTCTGTTATTTACTGATATTGATCACATACTGCAATATAATATTCGATTTCACTTAATGTGCTACCACCACGGGTCCGGTTGGATCTGAGAACACTAGCAATTAAGAGGTGGTCCCACGCTCCTCAAAACATCTTGATCAGAGACCTTGCTGTTAAATGTAGTTTATCGTCTTACCCAGGACACGGATGTAGTTTAACGTCTTACCCAGGACACGGATGTAGTTTATCGTCTTACCCAGGACACGGATGTAGTTTATCGTTATACCTAGGACGGACAGATTGAGTCCTGTAGGCTGGGCTGGCAACCAGACAATCGCAGAAAGAAACGGCAACCTACTGCGGGAATATCTTCTGCCTACCCAGTCATGTATCGAACGAGACATGATCGCCCAAGTGTGTACCTCGTGTAGCACATAATTCACTGACTGTCTTCTACGAAGGGTTCAGTCTGCTCCTGGTGGTGTAATGGTATAAGAAATATGTCCTTAGCATATATTGAGCGCCTGATGCCAATAAATGACGATTAAAAATGTACCTGGTGCCTACCATATTTGGCATCAAGGAAAGGCCGCTTGAATGCCTACTCAGGTGTTGTGGCTTACTGTTATGGTCTAGTTCCTTGTACCACGCTTATAGTCCAAGGTAGAACCAATAAAGAAGAACTCGAACACAGGTATGGAATAACACAGATATATTACAAACAGGAATATATACAGAGAAGAAGAAAGTGTTAATACGAACAATCAGGTTTAGTAGTAATTGTCTGAACGCGACTCTATTTCGGACTGCCTCTGACTCGACTGACTGACTCGCTCGCTCTGACTGACTGACAGACTCCTGACGGACTTCACTCTAGACATCAGACTGAACTCAGACTTCAGACGGAACTCAGACTTCAGACGGAACTCCCTGCTTCCTCTTGAGGTGCAGTATTTATTACGTATGGAGTAGTCCATTATGTTATTATTGGTAAGGTCCCATAACATTTACCAAACCTGGTACCAATAAACGATAGATTAAATGCTTACATATGTATTGTGGTCTACCACAATTCGTACTGTTATGTCGTTACACAGCCCCCAAACCTATAAACTACACACACTTTATACTTAGCAACCCATCTCTCTAATAGTATAACATGCGAACTCTCCCCTCTCCTTGAATATGTAATAGAAGTCTATGACTGTAAAAACAATTAGGTCAAATAGTGTGTCGACCAGAGCAACGGGTCTGAATCGTAGCTAAAAAAAGATTCTCACACATGTGCAGTCTCACGTGAGAAAGTACGGACGTTGAGCGGGATAAGATCGGCAGAAGCCAGCTGGGTTACGAAGCTAGGAGTTGGACCATGTATTAAGTCCTCATGCAAATGGACGCTTCGAATTGAAGAGAAGGAAGGACATCTCCAACTCACACCAACTAAACTAATTAGGTGACAAAACTCGAAGGAGTCGGACAATTCATTAAGTTCACATACAAATGGACACTTCGAATTGAAGAGAAGGAAGGACATCTCCAACTCACACCAACTAAACAAATTAGGTACAAAACTCGAAGTATTCGGACAGTCCATTAAGTTCACATGCAAATGGACGCTTCGAATTGAAGAGAAGGAAGGCCGACTCCAACTCACACTAACTAAGCTAGTTGGGTAACGAAGCTAAAAGGAGTCCGACCGTCCGATAAATTGTTATGCGAATGGATTCTCCGAACTGAAGTGAAAGAATGATGTTTCCAACTCACATAAATTCCGAACAAAATATCAAGCGGAAACGAGTCTCTTGCGAATAATTCCTCTTTTACTTGTTACAGTCAAGTAAGAGAGATCACGCGATAAAAGACGTATTTCAATTCAACTCCACACACTATGCTGTTTACAGTAAATGCATAGGTGAATGACAAGACGTGACAGTCACCTAAGAAAGCCATATGTGACAGATTCAATTAGACAAAGGATCTGAACAGTGAATTCGGCACTGCTGAATATATGACTTATACAGAACCAAATCCCTGCAACCAATGAAGGAATGCTACACTGAAGAAAGAAGAATCGATCAAAAGACAAAGTTACTTGAGTGAACAATTGAGTTGAAAGTAAAAGGATCAAAGAGAAACAAGAGAAAGAGAGAGGAAATGGAAAAGAGAAAACCTTATTTTATTTCAGAAGAAAGACTGGATCTAAGCTATTTTTTTTTCAAATTTTGACTTCAGAATATAACGCATATATCTTTCTACATAGGAATGTTTAGCACTCATCTTTCCATACAAAAATATTTAGCACGCATCTTTCTACATAGAAATGTTTAGCACGTATCTTTCTACTTAGAAATGTTTAGCACGCATCTTTCTACATAGAAATGTATAGCACGCATCTTTCCACACAAAAATATTTAGAACGCATCTTTCGACATAGAAATATATAGCACGCATCTGTCCACACAAAAATATTTAGCACGCATCTTTCTACATAGAAATGTTTAGCACGCATCTTTCCACATAGAAATGTTTAGCATGTATCTTTCTACATAGAAATGTTTAGCACGCATCTTTCTACATAGAAATGTTTAGCACCCATCTTTCCACACAAAAATATTTAGCACACATCTTTCGACATAGAAATGTTTAGCACGCATCTTTCCACACAAAAATATTTAGTACGCATCTTTCTACATAGAAATGTTTAGCACGCATCTTTCTACATAGAAATGTTTAGCACGCATCTTTCCACACAAAAATATTTAGCACGCATCTTTCGACATAGAAATGTTTAGCACGCATCTTTCCACACAAAAATATTTAGAACGCATCTTTCTACATAGAAATATATAGAACGCATCTTTCCACACAAAAATATTTAGAACGCATCTTTCCACATAGAAAAATCTTTCCACATAGAAATGTTTAGCATATATCTTTCCACATCAAAAATATTTAGCACGCATCTTTCGACATAGAAATGTTTAGCACGCATCTTTCCACACAAAAATATTTAGAACGCATCTTTCTACATAGAAATATATAGCACGCATCTTTCCACACAAAAATATTTAGCACGCATCTTTCTACATAGAAATGTTTAGCACGCATCTTTCCACATAGAAATGTTTAGCATGTATCTTTCTACATAGAAATGTTTAGCACCCATCTTTCCACACAAAAATATTTAGCACGCATCTTTCGACATAGAAATGTTTAGCACGCATCTTTCTACATAGAAATGTTTAGCACCCGTCTTTCCACACAAAAATATTTAGCACGCATCTTTCCACACATTCTCTTGCTTAAATGCGTTCATGTATTGTCTAGTTATAATTAAATCTTGTTGGTTTGTACATTGGTGTTTGTCGTTCGTTACCGTTGGTCATCATTCCGAATTCATGTATTTGACCCTGTGGAGAATGCCTCCACTACGGAGTGGTAAACTTGGCGTCTTCTAGACAGCGAGTTGTTTGTTTTTAATCTTTTCTTTTTAAACTTCATGCTGCAGTAATTAGCCGTAACCGTACCAATAAAAGTTAATTCAAGTGTCTACCTAGTTATTTCGGCTTACCCGCTTGTTAGCAATAAGAGATTGTTCAAACGCCTACATAGATATTGTGATTTTCCAGGCTTGATACCAAAAAAAAGATCATTCAAATGACTATTTATCTGGGTCTGCCACACTTGATACCAATGAAAGATTGTTCAAATGCCTAGGTATTTATGTGGGCCTAAGTGAGTTCGATCCTCGCTGGATGCTTCACACTTTCGGCCTTGTGCCACACCTAAGCTACTCTTAGAAAATCATTTGGGCCTTTCAAAGTGCTGTAATGTTTATCAAGCTTGTCTCGTTAGATCAATTACGACTGAGTCAATTCGATCCTCACTGGGTCACCCATGCATTCGGCCTTAGAAAATCGCTATATTTATATGTGGGCTTACAACACTTGGTACCAAAGAAAGACATTTAAATCCCTACCTACTTGTTGTGGCCTACAACGATTAGTAAGAACAAAAGCTAGTTTAAATGCCTACCCAGGTATTGTGGCCTACCACGTTTCGTACCAATAAAAGATCGCTTCAATGCCTGCATAGTCATTTTGAGCTACCACGCTTTGTACCAGTAGAATATTGTTTAAATTCCTACCAAGTTATTTTGGCTTATCACGATTGGTAAAACACAGGTAGTTTAAAGATTTACATATATAGTGCGTTTGACCCCGATTGGTACCAATAAGAGATCGTTTGTGTGACTACCTATATACTGTGACCTACCACGCTTCGTGCCAATAAAATATCGTTTAAATACCTACCTAGGTTTTTTGACCTAACACTTGGTACATTAAAAGATTCCTTTAAATGCCTACATTTGTATTGTGTACTACGACGCCTGGTACTAATAAAAGATCCTTTAACTGACTAACTATTCATTGTGTTTTAAAATAGGCCTCAATTTATGACAACATTGATTTATTCTCTGTTGGTCTCTTCCAGCAAAATAATGCCCCGTGTCACAAAAAATATTGAATATAACAATTACTTTTCTGTGTTAAATTGGCCTACATACACATCAGATGTAAATCTAACCGAACACATTTTGGTTTTTGGTAGGAAGAGAAATTCAAATCCTGGATGTGCAGTAACGAAATCTAGAAAAAGTTGTGGAATGCCAAAATAACAGCATGGGTTCAAATTTCGATAGACTGATTCCAGAACATCATAGAATCCACTCCAGGAAGAACTGATGCGGTTCTAAACGCAAACGGGTGTCCGACTTTGTACAAGAAGAGTGTATAGAGGAATAGGCATGGATAAAATTGAAATAAATCATCTTCAGCACATCTCTACAAATTTAAATATTTTTTTATTATTAAGCATTAATTTTCTTTCATATTGAAATAAATAAATAAATTACAAAGATTCTTTGCGAAACAACTTCACACAAAATATTTTTATTGCCGTCTTTACAACCGAATCAATTGTGTTAGTGTAGAATAAAGGGAATGCATTTACATATGAGAATGTGTATGTCACATTTTTGCGTTGTTTTATGTATGCGTGTAATTTTATAATATCAGCAACGTATAGGCAGGCAACGAAGCTGCGTTAACACTATTACTAATAATCTGTGTTGACAAATAATTCGGTTCGTATGATTTTTTAGTGTCAAAATCGCTCAGCCTTTTTTGTAATATAGTATACTGGAATAAATATGTGAAAATGTGAGTAATTAATTAAGGTTTGGGAATTTCAGTTTATACAACAACAAACGATCGAGCCTGGTCTAAGTTTAACTGACCCCCTCCCCACCAAAAAAAACTGATTTACTAACTTAACATCACAATATTTATTTGAAAATATATACTCCAAAAATCTAAAAGTTAAATTTTACTAAACTAAATTTATTGGTTAATAAATATTATTCCCAATTTTTTATCCATTTTTAGAAGGGAAAATATTGTTGATCATATTCTGGAGTGAGTTTTCAAATTTTCGTAGCAGACGATAAATATTGTTGTTTGAAAATTCAAAGACAACAGCGCGTTTCATATGACGTCGCTAATTGGTTAAAATATACGAATAAAGAAATTCAAATCTGGAGTCTACAAAATGCACAAAAATGAGTCAAATATTCTGTGAACCGGTGTTAGATGTTGTAACCTAGGGAAGGTTACTGAATAATCAAACGAAGGTTGGTAATGAACGATAATACTTAGGACAAGAACAACACATATAAGATTCGAAAGCGGCGCGTAGAAGGAGTAGTCAACTGCTAGAAGTGACTTAAGTGAATTCCACAATGAATCTACAACTGCAGGATATCTACCAACCGCTCCATGCGGTCAGATGTGGCACAAGGCCGAATTTAATGTCGGGTATCTGTATCCGTAAGCTCGGCCAAAAATTCCCCGTAGACCCCGTATAAAACGGGGTCGGGTAGCTGGTTCCCCACACGAGACTCTGCTCTTCGACATAGCATCGTCTGTGGATCCTCTCTGCCCGGAGGCAGAGAGTTTGAACGGCACAGCTAGAGACGAATCCCCGACTGCAGACCAACATTTAGTAGTGTATTTATGTGAATGGGGACATACCCATTATCGTCCGTATGTATGCTACAACATTAGTACAGAACAGCTTTTTTTTTACTGATATCACTAAAATCCATTAATTGTTTCAACAATTTTATAACGGGTTAAGTAACCGGTGAATCTATAATTAAACAAACCCGATATTTCTGGCAGGTACTCCACTAGTTTGATATATGAAATGTTTCATTTTTTTTCCATTAGCAACATGGACTTCCGTGCTGAACTGAAGGACAATGGTTGCTGCTGCAGTAAAGGGTGGATAGAAATCATTAATGGGCCGATCAAGTGTCCTCAAAGCAATCAACACACTTACCCTTATATAAAATATTCACATCAAGAAAAAGCTGTCAATTGGACAACAGGTGAGTGGCTATCTAAGAGGTGAAACCACTGCTCTCTTTGGGAGCTTAGCTTAAGAGTTAATATAACAAAATGCAGGAACAGAGGTTCAGATTGTTTTTAGACAAGAGGAAAGTTTTCTTTACAAGTTCGAGTTTCAGAGAAATTAAATTTGTTTAAAACAGCGTTGTTAATCATTATTAATTTTGACTATTTCTTTCATTTTATTTCTGAGTGTTTTTTTTATTATAACTGGTTATTTGTAAATTTACTGAGAGTAGAATTAAATGGAATATTTTCTGAATTTCTCTGACGAAGCATTGTCAATTATTATTAACTTTTGACTAGTATTTCTTTTCAGCATATTTATCTTGCATTTTATTGCAACCATCTAAAAAGACCCCCAAAAACCCCCAAAAAAAACTTAACGTGCATAACTATGCCAAAGATGTTCACCATTGAAGTCACTTAACACCGATATGTGGCGTGTCAATCGGCGGTAGAAAAGAAAAGGATTCATTCTCTCTCTCTCTCTTTTTCTCTTATCCATCCTGTCGTTGGATGTGGCAGGTAGAAGATGTTGTCCAGTCTCCCCTTTCAAGGAAATAGCAGCCAGAAAAATCGATAACTTAATTTCAACCAAACCACGTGTCGCACACTCTTTCACACACACACACACACACACACACACACACACACACACACACACACACACACACACCTAAGCAAATGAATATTCTTTCTTTTTTATGAACTCCATCTATAGTATACAATCGATGGCCACTCGTATTCGAGGATACCCGTCTACTAGGACGGCGAGCCAATCCCTATTGCAGACGCTTGCTCAGGCGCATTTGCGTTTATTCAGCACCAACAGAACCCACCTGTGCTATATACGGCAACTATGCTGAGCAGATCTTAATTACAGATTCTGGGAAAGAGTGTGCTATTTAGCGTGATCAATAATTTGAACAAGTTCAGCACGCTCAAGCCCTCGGCCACGATGACATGTGACTTCGTGCTTGCACAGCTATTGACGGCCTCCAAGGGTTCCGTTTACCCAATTTAACTTGGGTCAACCCGTGGTATTGTTTTCAGGCCTTTTCCAAAGGTGCCACACGCTGGGATTGGCCTCTATCCATTCCGATAACATCAGGAAGTCTCCTTCCTGACAAATCACCATGGTGAGATTCGAACACGGATATAGATAGACATCTATATCCGTAATATTTCCTCTCTTTTTGAATTATGTTGTTCGATATATAACTATATGACCACCTCCGCGTATATATTTATATTCCTGTCCCTAAGGACACATGGCCCAGTGGATAAAAGCGTTGGCTGAAGTAATCCAAAAGTGATTTGATCCAAAGAGTTCAATAAACAGGTGAAAAAGAAACAACAGCTTTGAGTGTTGAGTCACTAAATTAACTGAAACTGAGATATCCAAAAAAGGCATGGCACGTGGAACTAGAACAGTCTACTCCCGTGGACTAAATAAAGAGTTCGGTCGAAATTCCAGTGTATATCACCTGAAGAAGACCGAGGCGTAGAACAGCCGAAACGTCAGGAATATGTCAATAAAGATGAGGGCAAAAGTCCGAATATTGTAAATACTTCCACATATGTGTTGAATTTATTTTTAAAGTTTCCGTCAAAAATTGCAAATGAATTCGTTATAACGTTTCTCATATAAATATGAGTTTTTGATTATCAAGAATTCAATTTATTTATTTTATTTTGTTTTAGGTCATAGAGTTGCAGATGCCCTGGCTTTGTACATATCATTATAGGACAAATTTCTCCGTCAGTGGCTTAAGTCTTCATTTTCTACAAAATAGGGTCCGATAATAACTTATAGCAATGAGATCAGAACACAACGAATCGCGAGCAATGTTTTTTTATAAGAGAGTATAGGAGAAATTGATAGACTTTGAATATACGCTCTTTAGCGCTAGGGGGCGTCGTCAGTGATCTTCTGAATTGGGTCATTGGGCAGTTTCGGGTCTTTCAAACATCATACTCCCCCTCACCAAATCGACCCCATGATGAGTCTCTGATGCGCCATCCCCTCATCTAAATTAACAGCCTGCAGACACTGACTTATATTATAGGCAAATCATACCTCTCTTTCATGCATTTGATTGGAAATTGACCAACAGCCAATCACAATGGTGTGAGCTATTTAAGTTGTTTACGGTTTTTTTTTTTTTTACTTTTCTTTTTTTTTTTATGTGAATACTCGTCAGATACTCGGAAGGTAATTATGTGTTTGCCGTTTTTATTTTTTTTTTTTTTTTTTTTTACTTTTTCACTTTTTTTCAAGTTTCATCTCCCCAACTGATAGTTACTAGTATAGAAGAAATAAAAAAAAATGCAACCTTAAAATAATTAGAAATTTACATTCATTTTACGATTAAAATAATAAATTAGGACTTAATCAGCGTGTTAAAACGAAAACAAATATAAAAATAAATTTAGAAAATATATAAATTCTTATATACCACAACAATGAGAGGAACATTAATCATAAAGTGGAAAAGCTATTTCGTCTGGCGCGTTTCATTCGGATCAAAGTGATATTTACACAGATGTAACTTTGTTTCTTTTTAATCATTTCACCTCACAAAAGGCAATAAAGCCACTAAGACACAAGGGTTGACTGAGTGTGAAAGAATAAGTAAAGGCGAAACATCGTTAAGGAGCAAGAACAATAAAAGAATAAGAATTAAGAAGGCAGTAGATAACGATTGACATTGCATTTAAATCTTTGAAGATCCAAGTTGACTGGAAAGCGAGAAGCCAGAAGAGAGTTCCACGAGTTAGAAGTGACAGGGAAGAAACTGCCAGCATAGAACTTGCGGTTACATCTACCTAGTTCAAGCTTAGATTGTTAGCTTACCAATAAAAATATTCTTATTCTTATTCCTGAATCAAACGAAACTGATTGAATTCCAACAGAGAGAGAGAGAGAGAGAGAGAGAGAGACAGACAGACAGACAGACAGACAGAGGCAGACAGACAGACAGACAGACAGACAGAGTGAGAGACATACGAAAAGTTTGGGACTAGTATAAATTTAGTCACAACTAATTAAAAACAGAGCTTTTTAAAATCATTCCACCCCAAGCAAGGCAATAAAGCCACTGAGACACAAGGGTTTAATCTGTGTAAAAGAATAAGACAGAAGAAAAACATTATTAAAGAGTAAAAACAATAAAAGAAATGGAATCAAGAAGACAGCAGTTAAGGATTGACATTGTTTTACATTTCTAAAGATCAAAGTTGGTTGGAGAATATAGGGTAGCAATAGAATTTGAATTAGTTTCACACAATGCGAAGATATCCGGGGAGTGTTTCAAGAAATTGGAACGGATACCATGAATATTGGTGGAGAAGGTTGAATGGGGTATGTGATTTGTTGTTTACTGGTCTTTTCGTATTTCTTTTCATTGTATCAGTCATAAGGGGGGGGTATTAATTTTCATCTTTCACTCCCAAGCAAGACAATAAAGCCACTACGACGCAAGTTGTTACTGAGTGTTAGAGAATATGAGGAAAACTACTATTAAGGAGAGAGGACAATAAAAGAACAAGAATTAAGAAGACAGAATATAACGATTGACATTGCATTTAAATATTTGAAGGTCAAAGGCAATAAAGATACTAAGGTGCAATGGGTTACTGAGTGTTAGCGAATATGAGAAAAACTACTATTAAGGAGAGAGAACAATAAAACAAGTGGAATTAAGAAAACAGAAGATAACGATTGACATTGCATTTAGATCTATGAAGATCAGAGGCAATAAAGCCACTAGGATGCAAGGGGTTACTGAGTGTTACAGAATATGAGAAAAACTACTATTAAGGAGAGAGGACAATAAAAGAACAACAATTAAGATGACAGAAGATAATTGTCATTGCATTTAATTAAAAAAAAAACAACAAAGCGGGAACGCATGGAGATGAAAGACAGTGCCACATATGAGAGGCGCGAGAAAATAAACTGTTAGAACTTACTTTTACTTCTAACCATTTCAACGGTAAACCGATAAGACCTAGCCGCCAGTCTAGTACGAATAAGGTCTAGGTACCATGGTGGAAAGTTCATAAAAAGTTACCATGAAAGTATTTACAGAAAAGACACAGGGAAACTACGTTACAACCGTGGCAAAAGGACCTGAAGCCGAGATGCCAGGTCAGGATCAATAACATTGCAGAATCATATTTGGATTTTATTGTTTTGAAGAGAAAATAGAAAGCCCAGCATATTTATCAATGTCAATACAAAGTGGCCAGACCGTAGCTAAGACTTTTGGTTTTAAAATTAAAAAAAAATCAGATTTCGTTCATGCGCATGAAAGGTTACATCACTTTGGTCCGATGAAGTCATAAAGGATGAAACATGTAACACGAAAAAAAAAAAAAAATGTCCACTTTGTCATTAATTTTCCTAATAAGAAATTATAAAATAGGCAAATTGTATCTTCGGACTCGTGTAAAAACGCAGTGCCAAGAGGACGAATTTTTCCTTGACACCGCTAGTATTTTAAATTACCTTCATTCCACTGAAAATGTTTATTTCTTTAAAAAGCGATGATTAGAACAGTAATAAAACCTAAACATACGTTAAAGGCGAATTTGTACATTTTTTTTTTGTTCTTGAGAAATTTAAATAAAAATATTAAGCACTATTTATTTTTTTAATATTTACTAAGGCGGTGGAAAAGATTAATAAACATTTACAATGTTTTGCTTGGTAAACATGTTTGCGTTAATTTGGAAAAGTTGGTCTGTTTGAGGACAGGTTCCACGTGCCATGCCTCATTTATCTCCTTTTTAACTGAAGGACACAGTGGATAAAAGCGTTGGTTGAATCCAGTGGCTTGACCCAAAGAATTGTGAGTTCAATTCCTGGTTGTAGCAGGGGTGAACAAAAACTTGAAAAGTTCAGTTTAGAGGGGAGATAACTGATATTTAGTCATGCGGAAGAGGCATGGCCCGTGCAACTAGAACAATTTACATTAATGGACGAAATAAAAGTCCAAAATTCCAATTAACTGAAGAAAGCCGGAGTATACAACGGTGGAAACGCCGGGAATATGGCAACAAAGATGAGAACGACAGCCGGACCAATGTAAATAGTGTAAAATTAATAAAATATGAATTAAGTATTTAAATAAGGGAGATAATTCCAAACATTTGGATAAATAGTTATTTCCCTTTAAAACTATATTATTTTAATTTTGTGGGACGAAATATCGTAATTATTTTAAAAAACAACCCCGCCCAAGTAAGTCAGTCTATAACGCCACTAAGCCGCATGGGGCTACTGGTAGTGAAAGAGAATGAGAAAGCTTTGGAAGGAACCAGAAACCCAATACTAAAAGGAAACAAAGGATAAACCTCTACACCTGTTAAAAAAAAAACAAAAAAAACAGGAAGGAATGTGAACCGGGTGATAGGCGACACTATTTACTCCTTTGCCTGAATTTAATGCCTCTGATTTTTCTATTTTTTATTTTTCTCAATTTTTCTGTTATTTTAAAACACTATTTTCCCACAGAGTCGCCGCCGCCACTGGCTATGCATTTTTTTTTTCTCTAGAAGCAAAATACTTTTATGTATTTCCATGAGAACTACAACAGATACAGAGAGCACAATAACACCGTTGGATAGAGCAGTTTTTCTGCTACAAAACATTATTTTCCCGCACCACTGGCTAAGCGTTGCGTCAGTAATAAACAGAAGCCTATGCATGGTTGGGTGGAACGTGGATTGTTACCCATATTGCTACTATCACTTCTGAATCGCATTTACTCGCCGCCTAACTGTTTTGTCCTTGTAAACGTTCAGCCGATGTGTCTATGAATGACGGTATATTTTTTCTTCATGGAAGATATCAATGTCATTGCATTTTTTTTTTTTTTTTTTCAGGTGTGGTCCTCTTTGTAAAACCTGCGCACAGACGCCGGAGTGGTCCTCATTGAAGACCTCTGCACAGACGCTGGGGTAGTCCTCTTTGAAGACCTCAGTACAGACGCTGGTGTGACCCTCGGCGAAGACTTGGGCGTGGAGGCTGGCGTGAAAACGGCGAAAATTGAAATGGCTCGGCGAAAACTTGGGCGTAAAAAAAAAAAAAAATTTTGAAGACTGGCCATTTTGTTTACAAAAATGGGCGCGGAATTGGCGTGGTTTCTCGGCGAAGACTTGGGCGCGGAGGCTGGCGTGGCTCTCGGCGAAGACTTGGGCGCGGAGGCTGGGGGAAGAACAGAATTCGAGGAATAGGCTTGGGCAAATTGTCATGCAGTGTGGTAATGGTTAATATAAGGCCCTAAAGATGAAAGTGATTGAAAGACTTGGGGGGCTTTGAAGACCAGATGCTGGATTTTAGCTCCAACAGAAGATCTGAGCACAGAGGCCAAGGTGGCTCTCCGCGATGACCTTGTGTATCATATATAATGCTGTGACCTTTGGCGAAGATTTGGGCGTAGACATCAAGCTGGCTCTCTTTGAAGACCTCGATACAGATGTCTGTGTGGCCCTTGGTGAAGACTTAGGTGCAGGTGCTCAGACGTTATTTTGCTAGCCTGAACCTCATCAATAATAAGTAAGCGTTAATTAGCGTGAAGGTTAAACTCCTGTTAACATCCGCTTCTGACATAATTGGGGGCATTGTCACTAACTAGTGTGGCTCGCGCTGGTGTTAGGGGTGGATTACGCACGTCGCTCCGTAATGTGCCGAATCAATGCACTGTCTCGATTCCTCGGTTCAGAAGTTATCTTTTCACCGGGACTTGAGCGCCTGTTGCTACTTAAACTCAAAGACCTCTAGTAGAACTCGTACATATGATCCATCGATAAAGAAATGGTTGCTTCCCTGTGTCGCTCCAGCAAGGACTTGATTCCTGCTTTCATCTACCTTTACAATAGCCAAATTAGGCCGTAAATAGAGTACTGCTGTCATATATGATCGGAATCAGCCCATTTTTCACTTTCCAGTCTTGATAGAGTCCAAAAGCGTCTCCGCGTCCTTGTGGGTGACAAATTATTTTCCATTCTGCACTCCCTTTCTCAGAGACGAGACATCGCAAAGCCTCTCGCTGATCTATCGCTATTTCCATGGAGAATGTTCAGATGAACTACGCTCTTTAGTTCCACCAGTCCATCGCTTCGTAATGGGCCGTAATCAGCTTCCTCAGGTCCTGTCTCGATTCCTCGGTTAGAAGTCATCTTTTTAACATGAAGTAGATGTGTTCGTTATAACAATTGGCACCATGCGTGGGGTCTGTATCGGCAAGTCGAGGGAGAGAATTTCCATGCCTCAGCCGATCTAGAGTCACTCACATTATAATAGTAGATAGCTTTGTGTTCACAAGCATAAAAAAACATACAAGAAAATATTTATTTCCGTGTGTCTATTTTAATTATATGTGTTTTAAGGCTGAATGTAACATAGGAAGAAAAACACTTCATCATATGACAAGTATTGTGTCGAGAAGAGGAAATAGACGTCTTGACTCTTTGAGAGTGCGTACTGAAGAGAAAGATTTCAGCGTTTTTTTGATTCGAAGTATCCGTTTTATTTTAATTTAGACAAAGTTCTAATGTTATTTGTTTTATTTATGGTATTTCTTATTTCTATTTATACGTAAATTTATTTATATATAATATTTATTATATTTCATTATATTAAATTATATATTTATATTATACACGTTCTTTTACACAATCTAAATAACATAAGGATTTTATTCTATATTGCAAAATTCTTACTTTTACCTTGATAATGTAGGGTTAACTTCACCTAATTTCCTGAAACCGTTACTAGGGCACGCTTTCCAGCACTATGAATACACTGGGATAATTTTTTTCACTCTCTTTTTTACTTTTTCTGCTTACACAAGGAAGGAGTAAGTAAACTCTTGGCAAAAACGCGTTTCCCATTGGGAAACGCATGAACAAGAAAGAACACACATACACTCATCAAGGATGTAGGTACATTTCACTTACTTCACAGTCTTTGGACAGAAAACGGTTTTTACATCCTTTTGTTACACACAATAACTTGTATACCTTTCTTGTTAATAAATTATCATTTGTTTGTAAATATATATTGGTTCTTGTTGTTTCTTGTTATTTTATCTTGACAGACATATATGCAAGTCCTCCATTTTTGTTGTAGGTATTTCAGGAGACACGTGTTTTTCCCAACTCAAACACTGACTTTACTAACGTCTGCAACAATAAAGCCCATCAGAAGACAAACTGCGTCAGATACCATGAGTTTTCCTTTTGTCTTTTATTTCTATAAAGTTATAATATTATGATATTAGCCTGAAAAGGCGCAAAATTATAGAAAATCCTCGTATATTTATGAAACCAAAGTGGGAATAAAACTTTCGTTCTAAATAATAGGTGTCAGCATTTAATGACACGCATTGCCTTCGTTAATTAAATTTTTATAAGGAAACCATGCATGTCCTCATTGACGTTCGAAGTGTTTCCTAAAACGAACAAAAATTCCTTTAATTTCTCTCTGTAAGATTCTAAACAAGGGGTTCTTAACCTTTTGATGATTCCAGGCCCCAAATGGATTATCCAATAGGTCTCATACCCCCTTCACTTGACTGTGGAAATAATTATCACCAATCATATTATTTGCCATTTTGTTTTCCAAATATTTCAATCGCTTGAATTTACTGTACTTTAGATATGGATGGCTAGGAATAGAACGTGAAAAAAATCATAAGCATTGATAACTTTATTATATTTTTTTTTACTAAAAGCAAAATAAAATTCAAAAATCAGTTTTATTACACAAGAAAAAGGAAGAGAACAGAAATGTGCAAGATTTTTTTAGTTTCTCGACTACAATAAAACAGACTTTTAGTAATCTAGTGACATATTTGCTGTTGTTTTTGTGCAATCAAAGCATGGAATCGTGGTACAGTTACTGACAAAGCTACTCGAATGTGATCTGAAACATCAAGTCGATTTCTCAATTTTGATTTCAGATTTAATAATGCAGAGAATCCTGTTTCACAGAGATACGTAGTTGTGAAGGGAACCAAAACATGCATTGCCCTAATTGCCAAACTTGGGTAAGCAGAGATTTGTTCACATCAAAACTGCTTGACATCCATCCCAGCCCTTTCGAAACTCCCAGCATTTGTTCCCATACCCACAAGAACGCCTGTTCTAAACTTACAATAGACTTTACGCAAGGGAGATAACTCATAAACACATATCCGAAATTAATTCCCTTGAAAATAAAATATTTACTAATTTTACTTTTTTTAGAAAACATTGAGGCTGACAGTGTCGGATATCAAATAAACCTCTAAAATCATTACCATTAGTACTTGCAAGACGAGCTTCTTAAATATTGCTCCATGGTAAGGTTTCCTGGTCACAAACGTTTTTGTCTTATTATATTATATTAAAGATACAAATACTAAATAATAATACTAATAAATAATACTACTAATAATAATACTAATAAATAATAAATACTAATATATTAAAAATACTAATACTAATGTTACGGTTTTTTTGTGGGAAGTTTTCTAACAGAGGACAAAAAATGCGACGTCGAAATCCGAAAACTCATTGGGATAGTCAAAGATGCATTCCAAAAGCTAAGCAGAGTATAAAGAGACAGAAAAACTTCATTAGGAACAAAGAAACGAGTACTGAACTACTACGTAAGATATGCAAATGACACAGGCCAGGGAAACTGTAAGAAATGCTACAGAAGGTAGAGAAGGAAAACTTGAAGAAAGGACGAAACATCAATTGGAAGAAGACAGAATGCGTAGTCGTTAGTAAAAGGAACAGCCCGACATGCAAACTACAAATTGGTGACACCAAAATCAAACAAGTACAACAATTTAAATATCTAGGAAGAGTTTTAACAGTGGACAGAAAGTGAGATCCTTAAATCCAAAAACTCATTGGGATAGCGAAAGATGCCTTCCAAAAGTTAAGCAAAGTATTAAGAAACAGGAAGATTTCGTTAGAAACAAAGAAAAGAGTACTGAACTGTTACGTAATATCAGTCCTCTTATATGACAGTGAAGGTCCTCTTATATGACAGTGCTGGTAATATTTTTTTTCAAAAATGTATTGTTGGTAAAAAGTTTTTTCAAAAATGTATTGCTGGTAAATTTTTTTTCAAAAATGTATTGCTGGTAATATTTTTTTTCAAAAATGTATTGCTGGTAAAAACTTTTTTCAAAAATGTATTGCTGGTAAAATTTTTTTCAAAAATGTATTGCTGGTAAATTTTTTTTTCAAAAATGTATTGCTGGTAATATCCTTTTTCAAAAATGTATTGTTGGTAAAAACTTTTTTCAAAAATGTATTGCTGGTAAAATTAAAAAAAATGTATTGCTGGTAATATTTTTTTTTACAAAAATTAATTGCTGGTATTAAAAGCCATTTTACACCCTCCCAGCGACTTGACCCTAGTTAGGGGGTTAACTATTTGCCTATAGGTGGGACCTTAACAGATGCTACTACCCCTGGTCAGGGTGGACCTGGGAACACTAGCAATTAAGAGGTGGTTCCACGCTCCTGAAGAGCTCCTAATCAAAGGCTGTCGGATGTAGTTTATCGTCATACCCAGGACGCTTCATTTGGGGGTGGAGGTCGTAACTCTCTGAAGAGGTGCGGTCGGCTTATTCTGAAACCCCAGCCGACAGGGCGGAATAAAACTTTCATCTCAGATGATATTTAATTACAAAGATTTCCTTACTTTTAGTCTTTAATAGAATTAAAATGTTACACGGAGACCATGCATGTCTGTATTGTTGTATAATTCTTTTGATAATTTCTCCAAATAAAATCATAATGTCCAATCCACATTACGCAAGGGACATAACTCTTATTGATATTTACGAAATTAATTCCCTTGGAAATATTTTTTTTTTCCTTTTTTTTTTATTTAAACAGCACATAAGCTGAGAGTATCGGATATAAAATGATCTTCTAAAATCATTACCAGTAGTAATTGTGAGACGAACTGGTTAAAAATTACTCCATGGATAAGTGTCCAATTTCCAAGCGTAAATATTTTGGCTCGTTTTACATTATATTAAAAATACAATATTTTATTGCGTTTTACATGATTCTGAATGCGATATGCAAGTCTGAAGATCGCATTCAAGCTTGAGACAGATTGTCTCCAATCGGTGTTTACACCAGTGTCTACACTTATTATATTTACACACATTCTGGATATTAAGCACGTTTACGGTATACATATGGAATACCTTAAATCTATCTATCTATCTATCTATCTATCTATCTATCTATCTATCTATCTATCTATCTCAATCTCTTCACTGTCTATCTATCTATCTGTCTAATCTCTTCACTATCTATCTATCTATCTATCTATCTATCTATCTATCTATCTATCTCAATCTCAATCTCTTCACTATCTATCTATCTATCTATCTATCTATCTATCTATCTATCTATCTATTTTAATCTCTTCACTATCTATCTATCTATCTATCTATCTATCTATCTATCTATCTATCTATCTATCTATCTCAGTCTGATTGATTAAGAAAGAAGCCATAGTTTGGTTATATTTATTTTTTGTTTTCTTAAGCACTTTCATTCTCACCCAAGATCATCTTTAGGGGTGAATTGCTAAGACAAAAATTAATGTAATTGATAGTTGCGAATTATTTTGTTAATGCGCATGAAACACGCTCCGTTATTGTCAATTTATGTTAAGAAACTTTAGGGGAGGTAACTTAGTTTCATGTTTTTTAATTATTATAGTTTTAAAAATACTTAACCTGCTATTTTTTTTAAAAGATTAAAAAGAAAATAATAATTACATCATCTCAAGATATTGCATTATAGACATTTTGAAGCAGTGTTGCTATACTCATAATTAATTTTATTTAAAATTGGTTGCATTTTTTTATGTGAAGCGCTCCAAGAATTTGAAGTTTTTTTTATTTTCATTGTGGAGTATTGAAAGTACTTGAAAAAAAAATAAGAGAAATAACCATAGGGCATTTTTCGTATTCAGTTTTCTAACAGCACTAAGAAACTGATTCGTGAATTGGAGAGGCTTAAAATATAAGAAATAGACATATGTCTAGATTATTAAAAAGCATGCTTGAATATATATATATATATATATATATATATATATATATATATATATATATATATATTTTGGTTGGATAGATGTGAGTTTGTCACGCTTTAGCGATCATCAGACGATCGCTAAAGCGTGAAACCCAAGGTCATAAACTCACATCTATCCAACCAAATATATAGCTCTATCTCTGATATTGAGCGCTTTCTAATAAGTAAATGCATAATATATAAATAATTATACATATATATATTTATTTATATTTATATACATTTTTATATATATATATATATATATATATATATATATATATATATATATATATATATATATATATATATATATATATGTACTAGCAGTTATACCCAGCTGGTCGATCAGAAAAAGCGGCATCGTGTTTAGATGTAACAGACTCTATCTTCAATTACTTTAAATTACTTTCATCAAAAAACATTTTGAATTAATGCAGTTACTGAAATAACAGAAGTCGTCTGTATTTAGTCAATCGAAGTTAGCCGAGGACATGAAGGGGTAAAACAGACAACATGAAGACCCACTTCAGGCCACAATTATTTTTGAGTTTTTGAAATTCAATTTGTCAGTGTGCTACCAGGAATGTAAAACAAGATTTATATAGCAATTGTTAAGGTTGATGAAAATTGGTTTAAAGCTGAACAAAAAACGAGAAAGAAACCAGTAAAAATCGCCATTTTTCGCTATCTACGCGGGTTTTCACTATATGGGTTAACTCAATTATCAAGTTAAATGACTGTTAAACAATCAACTTATTGTTGGCTACAATTGAATGAATTTTATATTAGACTGCTTGAAAATTTAGGGAACTTTTACTTTAAAATCTGTGTTGATATCGATTTGTGTTGAAATCAATTTTTTGTTTTTCGTTAAACATAGTAGCGTAGAAATAAAAATGTTTATCGTTGAGCTCGTCATGATGTAAGTAACCTACATCCCGAGTTTCCAGTGGAATCGGGAAAAAAAATATATATATATATATATATATATATATATATATATATATATATTGCGTATATTTTGTTTTTATTAATACATGTCTGGTTAAATAATTTAGAATATGATCCTCTCATATTTACCGACAAGTTTTTTTTTTTCGTAAATATGAGAGGATCCTCTTAAAAATAAATAGAAAAACACTAAATTTTTTAATGAAACATATGGTCGATTTGTGAGGAAGGAGACTTCCTGATGTTATCGAACTGGGTCAAGGTCGATCCCAGCGTGCAGCACCTTTGAAAGTTCCTGAAAAACAATACCACGGGTTGACCCAAACCTTGTGAGGGAAAATGGTTAGAAGCAACCGATGGAGAGCCGTCGGTGTTTGTGCTAGCACGGAATCATAAGTCATGGTTTGAGCGTGCCGTCCTTGTTCAAATTGTAGTTCAGACTAGATAACACGCTCTTTCCCAGAAACTGTATAAACCACAGGTGGGCTCTGTGAGTGTTGACCAAACACAAATGTTCTTGGGCGAGAGTCTGCAATAGGGATTGGCTAATATATATAGTTGATGCTATATCCTCGAAAACGAGTGGCCAGCTATATATATATATATATATATATATATATATATATATCTGAAAAGTGTATATAAATATAAATAAAAATATATATATGTATAATTATTTATATATTATATATGCGGTACTTATAGAAAGCGCTCAATATCAGAGATAGAGCTAACATATTTGGTTGGATAGATGTGAGTTTTGTTTGATTTCAGATATATATATATATATATATATATATATATATATATATATATATATATATATATTCAAGTATGTTTGGTTGAATAATATAGACATATTTTATTTTAATCCTCTCAAATTTACAGATCAATTTCGTTATATACGACTGATACGATACTGTATGTATGTATATTCAAATATCAATAAATAATATACAATTATAAGCCTAACCTTCGATAATTAACACCCTAAATAAGATTACACTCAGCCAGTTAAAAAACAAACATACTAACAAAAAACTGGGCAGGTGAAGACATATAAACAAATATTTCCTTTACCCTTTAATATATATAAATAGTCCATCTGAAGTTAGGCAAATCACATAAAACTCATATATATATATGTGTATGTCAGGTTAAAGTTACAAAAATAAACCAGTATCATTTTGTCCATCTGCTCCACTGCCCCATTTACACATACATATAAACATACACATTAGTATTGCACAGATATATATATATATATATATATATATATATATATATATATATATATATGTGAAAATTTATAGAAAATAGGAAGGAACTGGTTAGGTAAATAATCCAGAGTCCCTTAGTATTTTAGTTATTATTTAAAAAAAAATAGTGCTCGATACAAAAATAGAGCATAAATATAATTATTTATTTAAAAATATGATTCCAAAACGCTACATAAGAAGTCTCATGTTGCAAAACAAGAGCCAAAAACTTCAATATAATTATTTAAATTAAATTGAGCTAAAATAAGCTCTGTTCCATCTTCAACCGAAATTTTTTTTGGAATCAATTAATTTAAATAATTATATTGAAGTTTTTGGCTCTTGTTTTGAAACATGAGACTTCTTATGTAGCGTTTTGGAATCATATTTTTAAATAAATAATTATATATATATATATATATATATATATATATATATATATATATATATATATATATTGAATATATACTGATATATTGAAACTCAGTTGAGTTCCACCACGGAATATGTAAGTGAGCGGCGCTATATTGAGTCTGATTTGCTACCTCTTCGTCAGTGAGGCCCATTGGAACAGTTGGTATGACGCTTGTATGTAACGACAAAAAACAGTACAACCGTACATAGATTTCAACCAATCAAGAGAGACACAAAAATATCGCAACAAAATCTAGTCACTTGGCCTACCAAATTTAAAACATTAGACATATTGACAAAATATATTTCAATATTTATCAATCTGGTGGGTATTTTAGGAAATAAAGCCCATTTCCAGTAAAATTACTGACCCAAATGTAATCCGTGTTTAAACGCGTCCAAATTTTACGTTCTACCCAATAAAAGACATTATTGCAAACATGCTGCAAGAATCATTCCACTTATTTTTTCGTAGAATGTCAAAATAATGTCGGGGTTTGAGACTATAATATAAATTATTATTGCAGGACTGGTCGTAAATTCATCCATTTAGAATAATCCTACAATTTTCATTGATCCTACAATTTTTCATTTTTCAAGTAGAAAAAGACAACGTAGTTTAAAAAAATAATAAGCATTAATTTAATATTTACGACAAGAATACAAGCAGTTGGTCATAGAGTAGAAAGTAATGGCTTTTTTTTGTTAATACGGTTCTGGAATAGAATATAACTTGTATTTGGGTACGTAAAAAGAAGCAATGAAATGTTGTTATATGTGTGTTTGTGTGAAAGAGTCAACAAGTGTGTGCGTAGTTCATAGTCAAGAGGATACAACAAAAGATAGTTAGAATTTGGTTCTTACTGTGAACTGGAGTGCCTTAGTCTGAAGCGGTCTTTTTGAAGTTCGTCAGCACTGTCGTTTTTAGCATGGAGATGTGAATGAGGTCGTGAAGATCATCAGTGAGAGTGACGTGGACCTTGGTGACAGCTGTGCGTATCCTGTTTGGAGCCAGATATCGTGTGTTTTATACATTTTTTTCATCAGAACATTTTTTCATCAGAACATTTGTTCCTTTCTAATTGGCCCTAAAAAGCCTTCTACTACATCCGCACGATATTTAGCGCTATCTACCTAAATCATGATGACTAATAAAACAACCTTTTTGATTTGCATTCTATGGTCATATTGGTCTGTTTTTTAAGAATGTGAGCACTTTATTGAGTATGATTGGTTTATAAATATTGTATTTAATATTTTAGTGGACACGACAATATCAAAAAAAAAAAAAAAAAGATTCCACAGTACAACACACGCCGTTTAATCAAAGTGCCTATTCGTTAGAAAATAAAATCACCATGTGAAATATTTGACCAATCAGAAAAAATTAAAACCTTATTTTTTTTTTTTTTTTCGCGAAAAAGAAAATTCTGATGAAACCCCACCGATTTCGACTTTCAAAGAGCAGAGACGCGACTATCTCCGGTTCATTCGGGCAGATGAGAAGCTGTGCTTTTTTTTTTCTTTTTCAACAGCGCATGCTGTAAGAAAACATATGTCGGCAACTTCAAACGAAGTCTCTCCAACAAAGACGGCCAGTATATCTTTGCTAACCGTAAAAGTCTTTTCTTGACGAAAGCTTGCTTTTTTTTCTTCTGTGGACCAACTATTTAAAAGTCTTTTTAAACCACATTTTTTCTGTGTACTAACTACCCAAAAGACTTTAATTAAATTAAAGACTATTTTTAATCCTTTTGAACGCTTTTGAATTCATGACCATATGCTTGTAAATACAAATCATTTATTTAACAGGTTTTCTATATTTTTGTTTTATTATTGTTTGCAATTCGGACGTTATCTTTAAAATACCTGGACAAATGAATCTCTAACAATATGCTGGAGTTTATATATATATATATATTATGAAATGGACTAAATCCGACAATTATTTTAATATATTTTCTGTTTATACATTATTTTTATAGATGCAAGTATTCAAGTAAAATGATCTGTTTATAATAAACATTATTAACAACATTTACCGGCCTGAATGTCCGAGAAATTTTCATAGAAATTATGTTCTCCGACAGGAATCGAACCTGTATCCTACATGGAACCGCCATATAGCCTGACGTGCTACACCATTTATCTACATCTGTTTACGCTAAAATACGCTATAAGCGGCCGAGAAAAATCATGGGAAATTTGTTGTTTAAAAACAGTAATTTGACTTTGCTGACCAGACGATTCCTCTGTAGCTAAATATCTATCTCAGTCTTTTCATATCTATATATGTTTGTTCATTTATCTACGTTTCTTTGTTTGTCTGTCTGTCTGTCTATCTATCTATCTATCTATGTTTATCTGTTTGCTCATCTATCTCAGTCTGTTCATATCTATGTTTGTTCATCTATCTAAGTTTCTTTATCTATCTATCTATCTATCTATCTATCTTAAATAACTTTAAAAATCTTTTCTTGTTCTGAACTTCGATTACGCCCTTTTACAAGGAGACCGCTGTACTTTGCGCCATGCCATTTCTTCTTTCCGCCATAGTCACCACCCCAACATCCTAGCAATTTGGTCATTTCCTTTATCTATCTATCTATCTATCTATCTATCTATCTATCTATCTATCTATTTTTATCTGTTTGCTCATCTATCTCAGTCTGTTCATATCTATGTTTGTTCATCTCTCTACATTTCTTATCTATCTATCTATCTATCTATCTATCTTAAATAACTTTACAAATCTTTTCTTGTTCTGAACTTCGATTACGCCCTTTTACAAGGAGACTGCTGTACTTTGCGCCATGCCATTTCTTTCCGCCATAGTCACCACCTGACCACCTCACCACCCAAGCAATTTGGTCATTTCCTTACTTTGTTTCCTTTGCTCAGACGTCTTTAATGAGAAGCGCCTTTGTTTCATTTGGGTCCGGTTCAAATCTCGGATCAAAGGCTGATCAGCCTTAGCGATCAGCTTTAATGATCCGTCTATTAATTATGCCGGGCGAACCCTAACCCGCCCTACACTGACCCGACCAGGCCGAATGATCGCGAATATCCGTCTCTCTTCTTATCTCTCTTTACTCTGACCTCTACTCTTTTACCCATTCACTCACCTTAGGCTATCCGATATGACAAACTCTTTCTATTCCATCCCACTTCCCATTATCCACTGACCATGCGCAATTTTATGTCCTCAGACCACTCCCATTTTCCTTCCGTCTCGTATATTCAGTTCTGTTGTACTTCTGTTTAATCGCAATTAAAACTAATCATTTCAGCTTGCTTTCTTGTCTGGTGGCTGAAACTCTAATGTGTTTGTCTCTGAGGCCTTGAAAGCCCGTGTTCGAATCCAGCTAAAGATTAACACGTCGAATGAAAATATCTTAAACGTTGTCGGATATTTTAATCTGAGCCATTCCCATTAGTGCAAGAAAGTTATTTGCAAGGAGTAGGACTGATATTAGATCAATGCATGAAGAAATGTGTTCTGGGACAGTTTCAACTATCTGAAAGACTTTCTGAAGAAAAAATTGAAGAAAAAAACATGTACAAACTAATGTCAATTCCACTGGACAATCAGCCTAATCTACATATAAAATACCGTAACTTCTGTGAATCCGTACGTACATCCGTCACGCCACCTAAAATAGTCGTACATTGACCGATCAAAACCAAGATTTGAGGAGAAGTGCAAACAGGTAAAGGGATTCTAAGTACAGTTGCTTTTACTAGGGTGCATCACGTAGTACAATAAATTTTCTTCATTTTTTCGAAAATTAAAAATTTTATCATTTAACATACAAAATATCCCCATTATTTTAAAAGCAATTTAGTGATTAAATATCTAATAAAAAATGAAATATTTTTTGCATATCTTTTCTTTAGGTTCTTATATATAAAAATCCATTTTCCAATTCACCTTGTGTGACACTATTTGCCTTGCTAAAAGGGAGAAAGGAGAAAAGAAAAAGGAAAGAAAAAAAAAAGAAAGGCGAGAATTAAAATTAGGTGATAAGAAGCCATCACGAAAAGGACACTAAGCGGTGTTATTTTTCTGACAAGGAAAAGTGGTAAAATTTTTATTTTCCATTGTCGAGAAGGTAAAAAGGAAGATACTGGAATTAATCTGATTTAAGTTACAGGGGCGGTGGAAATTCAGGTTGGCCAAATAACCTCAGAGACAGAATTCTAAATAGATAAACATTGACTGAAAAAAAAAAAATGTTCATTTGGACCACACAAAGTTACAAAAACAAAAGACCAAACCATAAGGTCGTTTGGAAAAGGCATCTGTTTTGTGTCGAAGCTGGCTGTGGTGGCGAAATTATTTTATCGGGAATAGATAACGCCAGAATGCGAAACGTCTAATTGACCACCCACTTGATAATTGGCGAAAATCTCGTTGACGACTTCCATATGAAATTCGGCTGTGGTGGCAAAATTGTTTTATCGGATCAGTGGTTGGCGCCAGGAGTGTAGGTACGTCTGGTTGACCACCCACTTGTTAATTGGCGAAAATCTCATTGACGAATTCCAGGTAATTCGGTTAAAAGATAAAAAGATAGGGTGTGAGGTTTCCTCGAGGAGAAGAGAGAAAAGGAAAAGTGAAAGAAAAAAAAAAGAGATAAAATTTTTTTTTCTTTGAGCAAGATCTTTTAAACCGAGGCTAGTCTAGCCACACCCACGCCGCTGGGCGTCCATTGGCTGAAGATAGCAGGAGTATTGGGCGGAGGTAATCATGTGAAGCAGGAGGGGATGCCTGCTGGCACCCATTGAGGGGATAGGTGTGAGATGCCACTGTGCGAGAGAGGGAAAACTGTTGACACCCTCTGAGGGTATGGTGAGATACCAATACGAGAACAGAAGAAGGTGGGAGGACGAGAAGACTTCCAAAAATGGAAAATAATAAAATTTTCCTGACCGAAAGCAAAGAAGTGGATGGTGGGTTTGGAATTATCAAAGCACCTCAAACCCCGACAAGCCCACCCCGGTTTTGGTCGGCGTCCATATAAACAAAGTCGCAGCGAGCGAAAATCAGTCGAGATCCGGTTGGAGTTGGCAGTTTGTTGCAGAGTGAGTTGCAGAGTTAATAGCCTCGCAGATAGCTGACTTGAAAGATTTCACGCAATTCGAACTCATCTTCTAATCAAGAACAATTTATTTTTGAAGAACGACTTAGACTCACACCACCAAAACAAGTTTTACAAATTTCGCCTGAAGACACACCAAGAACCAGTTTCTTAAAGAACAAACAACTTAAGATGTTAAGACTCGCCTAACAAACACAAAGTGTCACGAATCCATATAGCGGGTTTGGGAAGAAGACTCAGTCCTGTATTCAGCAACCAGATATAAAATATTGTTATCCTTTTTTAACACATTTGAACTTTTCGAGTTATTATTTTATTTTCTTTTACATATACTTGTGCGATATCACCCTTATTCGAACTCAGCTTGCAGTACGGCCCGGCGACTGATTGATTTCGTCTGCCTAAGATCAATTCACAACGTGGGTAGGTTAGACTAGAAATCAAAGCAGTTACTTCGGTAACCAGACGTTGGAGGCGAGCTGGGAACGACGAGGCTGATACCGAATCTAACCAGATTCCCATCCGAATCACGTCACATTTGGTGCCGCGACCAATACCAAGCCAGTTGGTCCAAAAGGTTAGAACGTCACATTTGGAGACATCCGGGGGACGCCGCGACAACTGTAAACAAATCACAACCGGAAAGTAATAAATGGCCAGTTGGTCGTCAAGGAGAAAGGAATTTATTCTTCGCTGTTCAAAAAGAAAAAAGAAATTAAAGAAATTCTTAAAAATATTTTTACGAAAATAAATATTGTTTGGTAAAATTAAATTAAAGACATTTTTAAAACCTGAAGTATGGTTTTTACCAAAGTATTTTCCCAAACAAATCAGATTATTCAAATTTCATCAATTGTTTTGCGAAATTGAACGAAACGTAGAGTTTGTAAATCTCGACAAAAATGTTATCGATAACTTCAACAATACAAAATATTGTGAGGGTTAAGGAACCATATAACAAAACTTATCTGACGAATACAGCGCACAGCAGTATCAGATTTGTAATGGGACAAAAACGGTGCGGATTTGTTAAAAAACACTGGAACAAGAAATGTCATATTTACGCTCATAAAGACCAATACAAATGCAGAATGATGTGAACTTGCGTTTTATAGATTATGTGAAAGTGTCTGATAAAGCACGCCACAAAAACTCTTGGAATTGCTCGTTAACCTCGACATATTTGGAAAGGATATTAGAATAATCCAGAACCTATACTAGCAGCAAACTGCCTGCGTCAGGATAGAAAATGAATTTAGTAAATATACAAAAATAGAAAGGTGTGTAAGACAAGGCTGCACCATCTCGCCAGACTTATTCAACCTATGCATTTAGTTGGTACCAGGATTTAATATTGTCGGCCACAATCATAACAGCGTAAGGTATGCAGATGACACACTGTTGATAGCAAATAACGGAAACTGTAAGAAATCCAACAGAATGTAGAGAAGGGAAGGACGAAACATCAATTGAAAGAAGGCAGAATCGTTAGCAAAAGCAAAAAATACCCAAAAAAAAAAAAAAAAAAACAAAACAAAAACAGCCCGGCATGCAAATTACAAATTGGTGATACCAAAATCAAACAAGTACAACAATTTAAACATCTAGGAAGAGTTTTAACAGTGGACGGAAAGTGCATTATTAAATCTAAAGGCTCACTGGGTTAATGAAATATACCTTCCAAAAGCTAAGCAAAGTATTAAGAAGCAGGAAAATTTCGTTAGAAATAAAGAAAAGAGTACTGAACTGGTATGTAATATCAGTCCTGCTATATGGCAGCTAATGCTAGACAATCTCCTCACAGATGAAGAAGGGACTTGAAGCAAGAAAAACATAGGAAAGAGAAAAAATTTATTTTTTGTTGGAGAAAACATCTCATCAGTGTTTATGTATGTTATTGTAGTAAATCTAAGAAGGTTGATTGAATATTTAAGATTGTGCTGTAAATAAAATATGCAATATCCACAAACATAAATTATAAGAAATGGCCAAATGGTAACGATATCACGACAAAAAATACATGTTTGAAACAACAGATTAAATTTTATATACACAATTTACAATTCCTTTGTTTGTAATGTGTGCAAGGTATATTTTAGAGAAAAAGTTCTTTGCGGTTTCGGAAATGTTCAATGTCTAAAAAGTTGTCTGCCCTTGATTAAAAAAGGTTGAATTTAACTTAGACAAAAGATTTTTCTATGAAAGATATTGAATGAAAAAGTTTGTTGTGTAAATTTTTTCTAATCTCTCATAAAGGAAGTTTGCTTCTTTGGCAGCACATAATTCCGTGTGTATCTTTCGCGTGTACGAGGCTCAAATGCGAGGAAAATTTGTTTGCTGTTTCTATTTATAGTTTTCTTAACGATATTGGCTCCGACGAGGATTGGTAGCTGTTGTGAATTTTTCTGAGAAATGCATGGGCGAATGTTGTATTTTTTATTTTTTAGACAATAGGATTTCTGAAAACATTTAAATTAGGGATGAATTTGAGAAAGATTTTTTTTTTATGTCGGTTGAGCTTATTTTTGCACAAACTTTGACTGTTTCGTTATGGAAATTTCTCGAAGCTTATTTTATATTTAGCAACCATTGAAATTATTTATCTATGCGGTTATATATGAAAGTGTTTATCTATGTGGTTTTATATTAGAGTGTTTATGTATGTGATTATATGTGAAAGTGTATATTTATGCGATTATATATGAAAGTGTTTAGATATGTAGGTATAGATGAAAATTTTTATATATACGGTTATATATGCGAATCTTTATGTATGCTGTTATATATGAGAGTGTTTATATATGCGGTTATTTTAAGACATTATACATTCTTTTTTTATAGATAAACATAAAAATGTCTTAAAATAATTGTCGGACTTTGTCCATTTCATAATATATGCGGTTATATAAGAGTGTTTTATGTATTTGGTTATATATGAAAGTGTGTGCGTAAACAATTGAGAACGAAACAAAACAAAATTTCTAAAATGTTCCTCATGAAACTAAGCGTCTGTCTATATTTCTGAGATGAGGTATCTTAACAATTTACACTATTTACATTATTCGGACTTTTGTCCTCATTTTTGTCATATTTACGACGTTTCGGTCGTTGTACGCTCTGGCCTTCTTCAGGATCTGTCTATATTTCTGAGATGAGATTTTGTAACTATTTAAATTGTTGTGACTGTTGTCCTCAATTTACTGTCATATTCACAACGTTTCAACCATTGTACGCCCTGGCATTCTCCGTGAGCTGTCTATATTTCTGAGATGAGGTATTGTAACTATTTACGTTATTTACATTGTTCGGACTGTTGTCCTCATCTTTGTTGTCACATTCACGATGTTTACTAGGCTACACAAATTCCGTAATCCGGGCAACCATAGATATGAATATAATATGGGAATCACTAATACAGAGTGCTAGAGAAAAACAATAATAACAACAGATTATAATATGAGCTCTGGTAAAAACTGAACTGAGACATTGGGCTTATAAGTCCCTAAAATTCATGGCCCAGTGGATAAAAGCGTTGGTTGAAGTAATTCTGTGACTCGATCGAAAGAATTAAAGTTTTGTTTCCATTCTCTCCAAAACCTAACATGTAGGGTCCATGGTATCCTCAGCATCTTTCTGTAGAACCACATTTCTGTTGCTTATTGTCTCCTCTTCATCTATGAGGATATTTTACAGCATTCGTTATCATAGAGGGATGTTGCATAGCCGCCTGGTGCTGGGTAGTCTAATCTCGTCTTCTCTCGGCCGACTATCGCTAATTGTTTTGGTTCAGCAATAAAAGATTTCAAACACAGAGAATTTTAACGTAAACATTTTTATTATTCATGTCGACATGACTTGTTTTGTCGCCCTCTCACTGGGGAGCCGTTTCGGACACGAAAGAGAAGACGTCTACGTAAGAAGCAACTCTGAAACCTTACTCCTACCTATCTTTTCCACTCTAGCTCAGCCAATCAAAATCGACTTCCCTATTATGGCTCAGATCTGACCCTAAATGTCAACCTCAAGAAGTCGGAGCCGAGATACACTTCGGCTAAAAATAATAGCGCTAAACTATTATGTAACAGGTGGACATCTATCACGTAACAGTACAGTATTCTTTCTTTGTTTCTAACGAAATGTTTCTATGTCTTAATACCCTGCTCAGCTTTTGGAATGCATCTTTAGCCATCCCAATACGACTCTTCGTCCTCTGCTTCCCAGATATTTCAGTTTCATTTTGGGCTCAACGAAAAAAAAAAAAAAAAGAAAGAAAGAAAGAAAGAAGTGTAGCCTAAAAGGTGACACAAATCTTAAAAACGAAAATACTTATGATACATCATAATAATCGGGGCTTGCCTCGAAAATTCAGCGTTTATACTCCCGATTTTGCTAGCTGGTGCTGAGCAACCAACGATCACAGCTGACAAGGAGGGCAGCATCGGACCGCTATATACTGACTGCTGGAAGAACAACTCTTGTCATTGTCTTCGATTCTGGGGGCGATTTTTCCTGATTAGATCTGGCATCGATGCGAACATTGAAAGATTACGAAGTTACATTCCACGAATGAAGAGGCAGCCAGGCAGAAAATAGGAAACGTAGCTTAACGAAGGGCCGCTCGGCTTTCTGGCATCGCGAATTGAGATGCAGAGAAGGACGAAGAAGGAGCATTGTTTAGATCCAGATTGTTTGGGTAGGTCGCGGGCGCGCACCCCCCCCCACACACAAACACACACACACACACACACCCCACACACACAAAGAAACAAACAAATAGTCAGAGAAAGAGAATCAGATTTAATGATTTTAAGGAGTGTCATTTTGGTAGGAAAAGAAAGAGAAGAGATTCATTGGTATAATTATTTGATGAGTCCCTCCCCATGTACATGGGGGTAAGCATGTATGGCTCCGCGAAAGAAAAGAGGTAAAGGGAAAAGGAGATGAAAAGATTCAGTATGCTTTCGAAGCTTCTCTATGCATTTAATCCCTCTACTTCAGTGCTATGCCTCTTCAAGATATAGCAATCTCTCCACAGCTTCCCTTTCCTTAATATATGCAATCTGTACATTTCCATTACAGTTCTTAGCAAAAAAGTGTTTTCTTTTTGCTTTCTACACGATTTCCAATTGAGAAATGTTCTCCTAAACTGGTTTCCAAGACAGTCAAGAGACTCTCGTCTGTGCTGGTATTTAAGCTGGAGGTGGTAGGTGAAGAATTAGATTCACATATTTCTAAAGTCTATTACAAGGAAATGAAGGAAAACCGTCTGGAATGATATTTGAATTGTTTCGCCAATTTCATTTTCTGATAGTCCGGGGTGACGATAGACTATATCTGGCAACAAGGCCTCTGATCGGGAGAGGGAAGGTTTTGAGGAGCATGGTCCACTCTGATCCGGAGTGGTACCATCTATTAGGGTCCCAGCTATGGGCAAATAGTTAACCCCCAAACTGGAGTGAAAACACCATGAAAGTATAAAAATAGATTGTTATAGTAAAAGTACCAACAGGGCATTTTTGAAAAAGAAATATTACCAGTAATACATTTGACTCTCGACAAAAACAACAAAAAACAAAAAAACAAAAAACAAAAACAAAAAAAAACAAACAAAAAACAAAACCTTTTTACAAAAATACTTCAATGAAACCTTATTTACAAACTGAATTCTTACAAAGAATACATATGTCTATTCACATTATTTACATTAATCGGACAATAGTCCGATTAATGTAAATAATGTACATAATACCTCATCTCAGAAATATAGACAGAGATGTCTATTCATACAAATATATTCTAAACATCTTGTCGGCATTAAATAACCCGTTATGGTCGATATGCTGTAAAACAAAATAAGCCAAATAAGTTAAGCTATCAATAGTAAATAATTACCAATATAGAGTTTCCCCACTTACTTTATTAAAAAAAAACAAAACAAAAAAAACACTTTTTCACTGATTTGTTGCAAGCTCCGTTTCTGAATAATCTTGACACTTTGGATGAATCATGGTTTCTCTTGGGAAACGTCAAAGGAAAGAAAGTCTGCGTTTCGCCAGGAGGTTCACCAAAAGAAATACCGAAAAACGTGTAGTGTATGAAAGCAATGTGGTGTGTTTGGTTGGACAGAAGTGGAATCAACCATTGGAAAAATCATCTCAACCGGGATTTGTTATTGGCGGAATGACGACGATGAGCATCAAGAGTGGCGGATTCCAGACAAAAACCGCAAGCGGCAATTGAACATCAACAGCGATGTCTCTCTGGCTCAACTTGACCGTCTTCGCGCTGCAATCGTGATGAAAAGACCGCGCAAAAAGAACCATATCGTCTTCCACCGCGATAATGCGCGTCCACATGTTGATCGATGTGTTGTCGAATGTATCGACAATAAGGGCTGGGAATAATAATAATAATAATAATAATAATAATAATAATAATAATAATAATCCCATCTGTTCCTCTGGTGGTCGGGGGACCCACCACAACAATCATTGTGTTAGTCCAAAATGCAGATTCTGTGATAAATATCCAGAAACAATTGATCATCTTGTATCAAGTTGCGCGGTATTGGCACCCACTGAATATAAAACACAGCATGACAGAGTGGCCCAATATCTGCACTGGAAAAGCTGCAAAACTTATGGAAAGGAAATTGGTATGAACACTACCCAGACTCAGTTACGGAGAAAGGAGCTGTAAAAATATTTATGGGACTTTACAATACACACAGACATAACAATCAAAGCGAATTGCTCTGACATCGTGATTAGAGACCGCAAAGACTAAAATGTTCCTTGTTATTGACATGGCAGTCCCTGCAGATTGCAATGCATCTTTGAAGAGCTTCAAAAAAATCTATCAAAATAAAAGTACCTTGAAATCGAAATCTCGAAAATGTGGCGCATAAAAACATTAACAATTCCAGTTGTAGTTGGAGCCCTCGGATTGATTGGAAAAGATTCCAGTAGACTCATTGGAGGGATTCCTGGTAGCCCATGCCTTAGAAAAATACAAAAACGTTTTCACGAATACAGCTCACACCTTACGAAGGGCTTTATATATGTAAAATATGTCTGATTTTTTTTAAAACTGCTAAAGTGAAAAAAAGTTATGATACCATTTCTGAGCTTAGATCTCTGGTCGGGACCCTGACAAAATGAGTATATGTAAAAAACCAAAGGAAATATAATAATAATAATAATAATAATAATAATAATAATTTGTAGTTGGAGCCCTCGGATTGGTTGGAAAAGATTCCAGTAGACTAATTGAAAAGATTCCTGGAAGCCCATGCCTTAAAGAAATACAAAAAATTGTTCTCACGAGTACAGCCGCACACCTTACGAAGGGCTTTGTCTATGTAAAATATTTTTTTTCCAGTGCCACTTCTAAACTTAGGTCCCTGGGCGGGACCCGGAAAGAAATGACTACACATCAGAAATCAAAGGAAATAATAATAATAATAATAATAATAATAATAATAATAATAATAATAATGATAAAGAGATTGAATTACATATAAAATAGCAAATGAAGATTTGACATGTCGTCAAATAATCCAATCAGCCTCTCGCTACGTTTCACCTGAGCTCATGCATGTTCAGGACATCGCCAGTAACAAAAAGGTAAATAAGATTCAGGGTCGAAGCTGTGAATCTGCTATTTGGGTGCATCATATCAGCAGTTTCTTAAGAGGACTTCATCTTATATTTTATACATTTTCGTGAACCAAATATATCAGGTGTAACAGCAAAATTGTACAAATCATGTAACTGCAAAATTGCCAGTTGTTAGATGAATCTTTGAACTGTTGTATCTTAGAAATGATTAAAGATATTTTACTGGAATTCCCCAATGTTTTTATAACACTATTGGGCTCCACTTTGAGCAATAAGAATGTACAACTACTCCCGAAGCTTAGCAGAAGAATCATGGTGAACTCGATCATAAACAAAAATGACATGTTTATTAATAATTAATCATAGCTAAGAATCGGAAACTCATAAAGGATTGAAATAAAGTATAAATATATATATATATATATATATATATATATATATATATATTATATTTTTTCCGCCGGAAATAAATGAGGGACTGATAACCTGATATTTTTTGTATCTTGTCTGTCATACATAGCATCGAATCATACTTGTTTCTTTTTGTATGTAATCAGAAAGTTTCACACATTTTCTTTTCAAGAACCTCTACTTCATGGAATGGACTCCCACGAGGATACTTTCTTGATCACCACCATCTGAACCTTATCTATCTTACATATCTTACATATCCTCATAAGTTGAATTTCAATCTCTCACGTTTATTATTCAACAAAACGCCTACCAATCCTGGGCCTTTTATTAGGTGAACATTTAGTTAAACAAAAAGAGTTAAATTGAGCAAAGACCAGAGAAAAAATATTGCATGGAAATAAAAGACTAGATAAATAATAAAAACAAGCTTAGGGTTAAAAACTGCAAGTCAAGAAGAGACAGGTGAATGATTGGCAGAATGTCGATTGTCTTTAGAAATTTGTGAAGAACATGTTCGAAGGACTACACAATGTATAGGTTGTTATTGAAGCGATAAAATAAGAGCGAACAAAGTGGGGAAAGAAACGTACATATTGGGTCGATATCATAGATGACGAAAAGAAAATGGTGATTTCTTATCATACAAGAGGTCGATCGTATTGACAAGTCTTTTAAAAAATTTTATTTAGCAAGCTTTGATTAGTTTTGTACGAGGCCCCAATCTGTTTACAGTACGTGGTGTATCTTAGCAGCCAGCCATCTCAAGAGCTACTTCACTTCGAGAGTCAGGGAAGAAGCAATGCTTCAGCGTCATTTGTTAAAAAAAAAAAAAAAAAAATACCGGTTAACCTATCAAACAGCAATATGTTAGGAACCGAAAATGTTGTCCTGGGTACGACAATAAATTACATCCGGCAGCAAAGCCTCTGATCGGGAGACTGGCGGTTCCAAGGAACGTGGAACCACCTCTTAATTGCTCTTATTCCTAGGTTCACCCGGATACGGGGTGTTTGCACCTGTTAGGGAACCAGCCATAGACAAATAGTAACCCCCTCTCACCAAAAAAAAACAAAAAAAAACAAAACACTGTGAAGTATAAAAATACCAGTAATATATTTTTATATAAAAAAGACTAACAATGCATATTTATGGTAAAATGACCAACAATACATTTTATAGTTGAATTACCAACAATATATTTTATCTGAAACTATAAATTAGCGTTCAAAATATGTTTAGCTATAAAATAATATTCAAAATATTTATATTTCAGCATTAAATAACCCACAGAGGTGTCAATATGCCACAAAATCAAATAAAGAAAAAGAAACAACTAGAGAATGAAAATTAGTCATAAATAAATAGACTATAGAATTAACAAACTTAGATTTATTTACATTACTTATATTGTCCTCATCTTTTCCATTCTTCGGCCATTGTGCTCTCCGGTCTTCTTCAGGTGTATATCGATCTGGGTAACCGACAGGGAATTCCAAATTGAACCCTTTTCTTAATCCTATCTTTTATTTATGGCTCGCTTGAGTGCAAATACATACTGCCCGACATGGGTATTGAACTCACATCCATTAAATTCATGAACCAACGCTTTTACCCACTAGGCCAAATTGCTGAAACATAAATTTGACTGCTGAATAGGCTGCTGATGCTGCATGCCCGCATGTTTTGACAGCTGGTGCTTATGCAGTTGAAGACTTTGTGTCCTTTGTTTTTTTTTGTTTATTAGGGGCTCCCATATTGTAGCTATTTCAATCGTCCGAATATAAATAGTGTAAATAATGATAACTCCTCATTCCAGAACTTCAGGCAATACTTAGATTGGTTGCACATTTTGTATTAAGGAAGACTGTTGTGATAATTTATACGTGTACTTCCTGGTAATTTTGAATCCCTTCCAATAAATCACGTAGTTTTAATGTAACTTGGCAGACAACCCGAGGAGTGTCTTATTTCACAGTTACAAAATTCCTAGGCTAGACAAAAATGGCAAATGTTAATGGTAATACAGTAGAATCCCTGACAACCGGACTAAGAAGGCCTTCCGGATATAAGGAATTGGTTACAAAGTCCGGATATGAGGGGGTTATATTTAGATTAAAATAAAAGAACTGAAATCAGGTCTCACATTTATTTTCAATGTTTTATAGTAAACAAAATAAGCCAATGGTGAGTGAAATATAACGGAATTGAATCTAAGGAAAAGAAATAAATTATATAATGTTATTGAATATTAATTAAATAAAGTATGCCACGTATACAAAACAAATAATGTAACGAGGATTTTTTAATCGCTGTTGCATGGTGATTCTTTCTCTTCTAATGTCATTCTCAACTTTTTCTGCATTTCATTTTGCTTTTGTTCTTGAAATTTTTTAAACGAAAGACACTTTTTAACTCTACGTGCGTTATTGCAATCGTCATAACTGAATGCTGGTTTTCTTTCCATAAAACTGACAACCTCTTCTATAGCTTTTTCAATTTCAGTCCAGGTTTCATCACAGCCATGCATCTCGTTGCTATCTTGTTGCAGATGTGTCTCGTTGTCCCATCATCTTTTGCATCAATACAAGCCGTTAGGGTGAAATACGCATAAGCAATTATCCAAAGTAAATTTCCTGAAAAGCAGAAATTTCAAATCAGTTTCATATCACCCAAATAGTTCAAATATACACATCAAGATCATGTCCGGATATGCGGGATTCCGGATATGAGGCATTCCGGATATGAGAGATTCCGGGGATGAGGGATTATACTGTATTAGCCATTTCCTTGTAAGGAAACATATGGTATTTAATGACCGAACAGCCAGCACTTCTTTCGATTGAAATTTATAAAATCTTTCTCTTAAAACAATTTTTTAGGGATATAGGTTTTCTCAAATCCAGTAGCTATTATCGTCCTTTTCAGTATTGATGGGGGGGGGGGGGGGTTCCGCCCTAATCATTTGTTTGAATTGCTGATTGATCGATTCTTATTCTTCGGCGTATCAACCCGTTACAAGTTATTTAAAACCAGAAAATATTTTTAGCTTGTAAGAATCTTTTTTTTTTTGTAGATAATAATGATTTAATGATACATGTCTTGATAATTAACCCATAGCGGGGAGAGAAGACATGGAATCATACCTTTCTCAAGGGTATTTTCGCGTATGTGAGTATAATGAACCTAATTAGAATTGGAACTCGTCTCTCTGATTAATAATTTCTAAACCTTATCCATCACACCACTCGCCGTCCAAGTTTACAGTGGCTGGTATTCCCAAGCGGTCATCCATTTAGGTACTGACCAGGCACGACGCTGCAATCGTGCGGGAGCTGGCGTTTCAACCTGACATGGCCGTAAGCCTTTTATTTGAAATAGTGTGGTATATCATCTTCCTGATTAGAAGGATAATTAAAGTGAATGTAATTCCAGACACTACAGTACTATTTAGAACTTCAACGATCCGAAATGAGTGGGCGTGGTTTGAAACAGGTGAGTTTGCAATGCTTATGGTTTTTAATTAGCTGTCGCAGTTTTGATATGAGAAGAAATAAAAAAAACAAACGAACAAAAATCACGTGAATCAATAACCGTCTACATATGGCAGGCCAACACTTACCACTCGTCTACGGTGGTCAAACATCTTTTAGAAGTATTTACTAAGGTTTGCTTAACCTGGCCATAAGTTTGGGAAACTCAGGCAGGATCGAATTTATTGCATGCTTGCCGGTCTGACAGTCAAGCTCACTTGCCTTTAAAGATAGCCGCTAGGGTAAATATATGAAAAGGAGTATCTTTTTCTCTCTCGCTATTTCTCAGAAGGCACAGCCTGTGCGTGAGCTGATTTAGGTTGCAGAGTTCCAGCCCTCTAGGCATTTTCTCTCTGAATCCAATAGCAATTTGCATTGCAGGCTAGTTGGGGAATAATCAATTGAACTAAATAACTAATCCAGTTCTATTGATATAAGTAGACAGCATGATTTCAGCTCAGAAAGTGGACTCGGGGGGTCGAGTTCAAATCTTGACCGAATATGTTTCGTTCAATTCGCACTATCGCCTTTGGCTTGGTTTGGTTTGCTTTATCTCAATGGGTTATTTAATGCTGACAAGATTTTTATTGCTGGTAATATTTTTTCAAAAATATATTGTTGGTAATATTTTTTCCTCAAAAATGTATTACTGGTATTATTTTTTCAAAAATTTATTACTGGTAATATTTTTTTTGAAAAATATATTGCTGGTCATATTTTTTCTGCAAAAATGTATTGCTGGTAATACTTTTTTTTCCTTAGAAATGCATTGCTGGTAATATTTTTTCCTCAAAAATGTATTACTGGCAATATTTTTTCTTTCAAAAATACATTGCTCATAAATTGCTGGTAATATTTTTTCTTCAAAAATGTATTGATGATAATATTTTTTATCTTCAGAAATGCATTACTGGTAATATTTTTTCCTCAAAAATGCATTACTGGCAATATTTTTTCTTTCAAAAATATATTGCTTATTAATTGCTGGTAATATCTTTTCTTCAAAAATGTATTGATGATTATACTTTTTTTTCCTCAGAAATGCATTGCTGGTTACATTTTTTCCTCAAAAATGAATTACTGGTAATATTTTTTTTTCAAAAATGTGTTGCTGGTAATATTTTTTTCTCAGAAATGCATTGTTTGATTGTTAATCTTTCCATGGTTGGAATTGCCAAAGTTGTTAAATCTAAAAGAAAAAAAATCATTAGATGCTTAAACATAAAAAATATATAAAATCGGTTCAAGTTATTGAAAAACTCATTATAATAGGCTACATATATCTTCAAGAACGCTTTGTTAATTTTTAGAAATTTATTTTAAACTATAA
>CAHIKZ030002264.1:0-7500 GCA_903632075.3 Acanthosepion pharaonis
AATACATATATTTTCGTTGTCCTCTTATTACTAAGAAAAAAAACAAGAACAACATCTATTCTATACCTGAAGATGTCTGTAGGAACAGATGAAAGCTTGTAGTAAAAATAAGAACTAATACGGCAGAAATTTATATAAACAAGGATCAATTCATTCATAACGGATTCGGAGGTTTTTGTATATTATTTGAATTGTTTGCGATGATGGATGTATCGCCATTTAAATCATTAACCTTTGCATTAGTTTTTTGTGTGAATAATTCATGTATATATATATATATATATATATATATATATATATATATATATATATATATACATATATATATATATAGTCTGGCAACTGGATGCCATACAAGTCAAGATCCAATTCGTTCACTGGTTTAAAGATCACAAGAAAATCATAGACAGCATTTCACTATTGTAACTGATTGTCTTATAAATCAGAAATCAGTTGGTCTTCAAGTTCTGTATTTGAAGGAGCTCTATATCGATCTTGGTTATTGAAGGCGGAAATGGCTGAGGTAAAATGCTTGTTCTGCCCAGTTAATATGAACCTTATTTGATTTCTGAATAATGTCTTTCCCACTGCATAAAAAATGCAAGATTATACTTGACAGGTTCAAATGCAACAATATTTATAAGTTAACATATCCAAATATCAATACAGAGACAGCAGGAGAAATAGACATATATCAAATGAATAATATATATATTATTTCAATTACATATGCACATATATCTTTGTGTGCTTGTATATATGAAGGCATATTCTGATAGAACAGAACTTAATATTTTGGCCTATCAATAATATTTGTTATCCAGCATATGGATTGAACTTATATCTTTCTGATTATAAAAACTAATGCTTTGTTTGAATAACCTGCCTCCCCTGCAGGTGTAGATGGGTTCAGCCCAAGTAGCTCAATTTGAGCTAGTTTTTTTGTCTTGAGTACAAAAAACCCCAAAAAAAACAAAACAAATGGAAAAAAAAAAAAACAAAAAAAAAAACAAAAAAAAAAAAAAAAACCCCCAAAAAACAAAAAAAAAAACCAAAAAACAAAAAAAAAAAACCCCCCAAAAAACAAAAACAAAAACAAAAAAAAAAAAAAAACAAAAAAAACACTTGCAGTTGCCTAGTGAATTCCTGTCATAGTAATTCCGGAGTGAACGGACTTTCTGTTGCCTGGGTAAGATCCATAAAATAATTCGACAATTATGACCAGTGACAAATGTAACAACTACTGTCTCATAACCACTCTGTATGTCAGGGTCAGAGATATATAAGCATGAGTAGATAGGTACACCTACAGTCTGTTTATACTCCTTCCTGGTCTTTTGAAGAGGAGTAGAGGTTTATCCCTGGTTTCCCATTTAGTATTGGGTTTCAAGTTCCTTCAAAATCTTCTCATTCTCTTTCACTCCCAGTAACTCCTTGCATCTTAGTGGCATTATCACCTTGCTTGGGGTGAATTGATTAAAAAAAAAAAAAAAAAGGGAAAGAGATAAATACTTCATTTTGATGTTCTGAAAGCTGCAATGATGAAAAAAACGAAAGATTTGAGTCACTTTATTGAAAGCCAAATTGTTATGGTGAAAAGACTAGTTCACAGCATTTCTGAAAAAGCATCACCTGTAAGGTGTTCATTTTTAGTTGCAATGAATACTTACTGGTAGTGCTTCAAGAAGGAAAAGATTACAAAGGTATTCAGTGCAACATGACAAATCTATATGACTGGCAAAGTTGAGTTGGCCTAAAATGATTTTATCACAGACTTAAGTCTTTTGTGGTTGTTTTGTATTTATGATGTGTGGTAAAGTCTGTGAAATATGATGTGTAAAGGAGACACTCATTTAGCTAAAAGCTCCAGGGCTACAGTGTTACAGGACAATTATTCTTATCAAATCGTGAAATGAAGGTCATGTTGAATGAGCTCACTTCCAGATCCTTTCATACAAATATGGGGATCCCCAAGGCTCCATCCTGGGTCCTACACTGTTTCTGATCTTCATCAATGATCTCCTTGACGTAATCACTTTGAAACTAGGTATTTATGCATATAACACTACCATTTCCTCCTGTCTCAATAGCAAATCCGACAAAATTGACATATTAAACAGTATAGCTGTTCTTTGAAACAACTTCTAATCAGTGGTTAACTGGGGCAAGAAATGGCTTGTAAATTTGAATGTTTTCAAAACAAAACTTCTTTCATTTAACCATCATAGAGAACCTTTTCTACCTGCCATCAGCATGGCTGATGTGAGACTCCAGTAGAACAACACACAACGCCTTCTTGGCCTTACTGACATTGAATGGAGCGACTATATTGAATCAACAACTTCATCTACTGCAAGGAAAGATGGGTTATTTTGCCATACCAGAGAATTTTCAGAATCTATCTTGCCCATTTACAAATCTACAATTTGTCTGTGCTGTTAATACTGTTGCCATATCTGGTCTGGTGCTCCTGCTATACATATTGAGATCTTTGACAAAATCCAAAGCAGGATCTGTAATGTAATTAACCGTGACCAGGTATTTTGACTTCAGTCATTTTCTCACTGATGTGACATGGTTTCTCTCTGTTTTTCCTACAAATATTTCCATGGCAACTGCTCTGGCGAGCTTTTTTTCCTCCTGGAGCTCTGACTAGATGAATTTAAGTGTGTTACTAGAGTGGCAACTAGGTCCCAACATTTTACTGTTGAAATAGCTAAATGCAACTGCTACTTTTACTCTAACAGTTTCTTTTCTCGCACTTCCTACCTGTAGAACTCTTCCATTTCCTTGCTACCCTGATAACCAAATCTTCAAAAATTTAAATGCAACATTGTCATCATCGATATTCTTGAACCATATTCATCTTTTGTCCTTCCTTCAATCCTCTATTCTTTTCTTTTCACTTTTAAAATGTAACCCCCCTGTGTACTAAAGGCATTCCTGCCTTGCTTGGATTGAAATGATTAATTTTTTTTTTTTTTTAAAAATGACAATTTTTAATATTGAAAATGGAGATTTATTTATCTTCAAACAAAAAAAGTGTTTGTTGTGTATTGAATGTAAATTCTTGAATCATAATTTTTCTGTTTTTCCTTCAGTAACTGAGAAAGTTTTTTTAAAATTGATTCAAAGCTAAATTATGTCTTAGAAACCAGCCTAAGGAAAGGAAAACGAATATTTGTCTGGTAAAGATCTCAAAATTGTTTTATCAAATATTTATTTAATCATTCTTGAGAAATGAAAAAATTTTGTGTCATCAAAATATCTTGACCATCTTGTAAAAACTCATGTTGAATAAACACCCAAAAACAATTTTTGTTTCTAAACAGTCAGTGATGGTCTTTCCTATTTTTGATTCATTTTGATGAACCTTTGACTGAGACATCAATTTTTCCAATCAAATTCATTCATAAATGATACAGGGTTGAATACAAGTATTTGTTTTTATAATCTCTGGTCATGAAATTCTCTGCTGGGTGAAGACATTTGCTAATTTTTTAGATGGATGAAACAATTATTTTTTTAGTTTTGTTGTGTGTTGACAATTTTCAAAAAATTCTCATCTTTCTTTTTTCTTAAATATTCCATTAGTAATCTCTTACTTGAGGCAATATTTTTTCATCTAGAACATGCAATGACAGAAGAAAATGAACAACAATTTTTAACTATATATATTTTTCTAATCTTTCAAGCAAATTTATTATTATTTTCTGGCTTTTTAGAATATTTCCCAGAAAATAATTTTTTTTATAAATAAAAATAAATATTTTTTTTTTTAAGAGCAAATGTTTTAAGTTAACTGAAAATCTGTTATTAGATAGAAATGATTCTAATTTATATTTTAAAATATGGACAAAAGGCTTTTTCTTTTGTTATGATACTATAATGGGCATATTAATTGTTTTTCTGAAAAATGACTTAATTTTCTTGATATAGGACTTACTGTTTTTTTTTTTTGATAACATTTACATTTTTAATTTAAATATGTCCCTGTTTTAAATTTTAAGCTTTTATTTCTATGACTAAGCTTTGATTGAAACTGGTTTTACTTTTCATGTAACTTAAGTTCTGCAGTTTTTTTAAATTTTTTATCTTGTAAAGATCAAATTACTATCAGTTATATTATTATTTAAATATATAAATTTTATGAAATATTTTTAAATATATTTCAATGAATAATTTAAATAAATTGTCTAATATTTGCTCTATTAATTAACATTTAATGCTAATTTATTACAAACAAATCATTTTATTAGTACCTAATGGTCATCTGGCAACAAAAAGCCTTTTGTTCTTTAAAATCAACAAATTAAAAACCAGGGACAAACTGCTTAAAAAGCAGTGATAATTAATATATATATATATATATATATATATATATATATTATGAATCATTCTTCCCAAAATGAAAAATCATTTTTTCTATATTCATTTTGCCCTTTTTCAATTTTTTACTTATTCCTTCAAGATGCTATCCCAAAGAAAACTTCTATAGTTTCTGGTAATAAATTGAATTATTCTATTCATTGAAAATTAAAGTTATTAGTTTTCTTTCTAAATTCCATTGAAGACATCAAATTTTTTCTTTAATTTCTAAAAGATTTATTTTGCAACAAACATCAATCCATCTGATTGTTTTTTTTTTTGCATTATATAATCATTTCTTAAAATTGATTTCATTCTTAAATTCAATGCTTTTTTAGCTCTTGTTTCACAAATTGAATTAACAATGTTCAAAATTTTCATTGTAACTTTTTTTTTTTTTTACTAAAAATTTTAATTCCTTTAGGGAAGATCAACAATGTTTGTATTTTGAGTTTGAATTTTCCTTGAAAAATTAAGAAAAAAAAAAAAAAATTAAAATTTATTTTTCTTTTCAGCATCTATCCCATTAAAAATTCTGTTAGCCCTAAACAGATGACAAGTTAAAAAAAAAAAATTTTCTACACTTTGCATCATTTATTTATACACTGACCCAATATGTTCTTTAAAGTTTTCAAGATTTAAGCCTTTTTTGTTTTTTCAAAAACTTGCTGGATAATACTGATTGACATATTGATTAACCTTCATAAATCAACAATTGTTCACTTCTTGCTGGATTGATTTGCATAATAATAAGTCACTGAACCTACCTAGCATAGATAACTGCCTATTTTACTTTTATTGAAATTTATGCCCATCACATTGGTTAATCTTGGATTACTCCCCCTTCTAAACTATTCAATCGGAAAAGTGGAGGCTTATGTGGAAGAGGTTGAGTGGCAATTTTTATATAGGGCACATTTGGAGAATGAAGTAGACTTTTAGTTAAAATTTACATATACTCCATGTGAGTATATCTACAGTAATAATGAGTAAAATCAACAGCAGAAGTTGTTTAATTATTAATTCGATACATTTGTATCAAATGAAATTTACGCTCATCACATAGTATCATTACCCTCCAGAAGAGTATACCTATAGTAATAATGAGTAAAATCAACAGCAGAAGTTGTTTAATTATTAATTTGATACATTTGTATCAAATGAAATTTACGCACATCATATAGTATCATTACCCTCCAGAAGAGTATACCTATAGTAATAACAAGTAAAAACTACACCAAAATTTGATTATGAAAGGGTGTCTACAGTATGAAGCTAGGAACAAAAGCAGCGGAACCAGTTTTTATCACTTGCCTCATTATTTAGACCTGCATTTCATCTATTTTAAATAATATATTTTTCTTATATTGTCTGTTTATATTTTTTGGAGTTTCAATGTTAATTGTTCACATTCCACTTTCTATGCTTATATTAGATAACTCATATATATAATAATCAACAGTCTTATTCCCGTTTGTGTTGTTTGCTTGTTTCTTCCACTAAATTAGAGAGTGTGACTTAGCACTACTTGAACTCACATACTAAAGGACCAAATATGTTTTAATTGTGCTATAGACTACAACACTAGTTAACCACTTCCCTGTCAATTAGTTTGGGAAAAACATTTTATATATTTTTTTAATTACAGACAGATTTTTTTTATTATCTGTCTACATTTCTGAGATGAGAGTATTTCTGTGAAACAATTTACATTGTTGATTTGTATCATCCTCATCTTTGTTGTCATATTTATAAAACATTTTGGCCGTTGTCTCTCTGAGCCTTCTTCAGGTGGTTGGAATGTCAAACTGAACCCTTTATTTCATTTGCTGGGGTAGACTGTTCTAGTTCCACGTGCCATGTCTAATGGATGTCAGTTATCAGTTATCTCCTGTTAATTTCCCTCTCCAAGTTCTCCACCACCTTAACCAGGTATTGAACTCACACTCTTTGGGTCTTGTCACTGGATCTAACTAACACCTTTATCCACTGTGCCAAGTGTCCTTGAGTGGGTGTATGAATTTCTGGGACTTATAAATTTTTTAATTTGTTTTTAATATAGTAACTATGAAACTGAGGCACCTTGAAGTACCTGAACAATAGCTAGCACCTCTACCAGATAGATGAATTGACAATTCGACCCATTTCAAGCTCAGAAGGACATAAAAAGAATCAAGATCAACATATAACCGTGTCTATAGCTGGATTTGGGATGTGATTATTCATCTGTGTCTGAAAAAAAAAAAACACTTTTGGTAAAAATGTATATATCTTACTTATTATAAAACGCAGATTGTGTGTGCGTGTGTCTGTACGTTTATATATTGGATTGGATTTCCTACATTTTTCAACCGATTTCAAAAAAACTTCACAGGACTGCGTAAAATTACCTTGCGGTGGTTCTGACCACGCCAAAAATTGGAAAAACAATTGTTTTTGTGCAAAATCAATTTGAAAACATGATAAAACATGATTCTGTCACTAGAATGAAAGGGGGACAACTCATATCGAGTTATACTTATTATAAAACCCAGGTTGTTGTTGTGTGTGTGTGTGTGTGTGTGTTCGTTTATATATGGGATCGGATTTCCTACATTTTTCAACCGATTTCAACAAAACTTTTTTTTTTTTTTTGGCAGGTAGTGTTTCTTATGTCTTTTCTTGCACACTTTTTTTTTTTTATTTTTACATTCAGAATGCTTTAAAATTCCATTTACAAGACAATTGTTTATAATAAAATTCTATTCAATCGATAGACTCATAACGATTGAAAACAATGTTTTTTGTTTGAGTTTGGGTTTGACCAATTAAAAAAAAAAAAAAAAAAAAAAAAAAAAAAAAAACTAATTAAGACATGCGTGTCCGTCAACCTTAAACAATAATCTTTGTCAATTTTATTTTTCAGTCTTTATGATGGTGGATACTTGATCTATCTCTTACTGTTACATCCATGGGCAACATGGGGTCTACTGCTAGTATATATATATATATATATATATATATATATATATACATCTACACCAGGGAAGGGGTTAAGGACAAACTGTTGTTTGCTAAGTAGTTTTTATTTTTAACCTTATTACATATTTCCAATTAAAAACCAGTATTTAAAAAAAAGAAAAAAAAAATTTT
>CAHIKZ030002264.1:12500-42500 GCA_903632075.3 Acanthosepion pharaonis
AGGCTGACTCAAGATCCAACATCAGAAATTTTTGAGGGATAGATGATTCTGTCTTAATATATCGACAAAACATAGTTTTACCCAAACTTGTCAACAAATTTAATAACATTGAACACCCAACAGATTTTACATTTGTATCACTTTACCCTTTGTAGATATCATGTTGCATAGAAATAATAATGAACTTGAGTTTGAGATTTACAGAAAATCTACCAACAAGAATAAGCTGGTCAATTTTTACAAGATCAAATTGGGAATAATCATAGGATTCTATTTAAGAGCACTAGGAATATACAGCCCTTAATACTTATTCAAAGTAAAAAATATACATAGAAAACACTTTCAAAAATCTCCAATATCCTTATTATTACATCCACAATTCAAAGAGAAAGGCATACAGAATATATGACCAAAAAAAGATATCATTTTCAAATAATGCATCTTTGAAAAAAGAAAAAAATGACACAAAACAAACCATGACATGAAGATGCAATATTTGAAAATGATAAAACCAACATAGATCTAAAAACAAAACTCTTTGATAAAGGAGTATGAAAGACAACAGAACATTTGGAAGTTTATATTCAAAATAGTGAAAGATGCCTTCCAAAAGTTAAGCATAGTACTAAGAAACAAGAAAATTTTGTACGAAACAAAGGAAAGAGTACTGGACTGTTATGGAATATCGGTCTTTCTATATAGCAATGAATGCTGGACAATCTCCTCACAGATGAAGAAGAGACTTGAAGCAACAGAATTGCAGTTGTACATAAGGATGCTGAAAATACCATGAACTGAAAATGTGAGCAATGATGAAGTTTTAGAGAAAATTGAAACAAAATGGACACTTTTTTTTTTTAAAACCAGGATATGGAAGAATTAGGTACAGAAACATTAATAATGAGTGGGAAGAGAAAATAGTAATCAGAAGGAAAGTAGCTAGTGATTGAAACTGCATTTAAATTTTTACAGATTAAAGTTGACTGGAAAGCATGGAGGAGGAAGGGAGTTCCACAAACGAGAAATGCGAGAGAAGAAACTGCTAGCATGGAATTTACAGCTACATCTAGCCAGCTCAATTGTAAATTGATGAGATCTCGACCCCAGTCTAGTGCTGCACTTAAATTAAAAACATTAGGTACCATTGCGAAGAGCTCAAACAATTACCATGAAAGTATTTATATATTACGGTGATGGGAAAGTCACTGGAGATGAGCTGCCAGATCAGTACCAATTTTATTGCAGAATATTACTTAAAATCAAAAATCATTTTGGGGTGACAACATAAAACAATTATAAATCTTTATTTTATTAAAAAGTCTAGATTATTTAGCTGTAGGCTTTTATCAGTCATGTTTGCAGAGCTTGAGGTTTGGAAATTTAGTTGTTGAATTTTCTTAGATGCTGTGTAACATAAGATACACCACCTGAACCTGAAAAAGGCCATGCAAAACTATTGGGTGAATGAAAGATATGAGATTATAAAGTCATGATAACATGCAAATTAAGGAATTGTTCCATCTTATGTCAATGAGTATAAAGGTGCCTTAGCAAGTCATAGTTGAATTTTAGCTTGACTTTTTTTTTATACTAAAATCATGGCTAAAATATTTGTTGGGACAAAGATGAAGGTTGTGACTTTGAAGGGAGGATGACTCAACGAGAGATAGCCAGATGGCTGGGAATTTCCAGAAACAGTGTTCAAACCATCCAAAAGACATTTGCTGCTATTGGAAGCATTTTAAGTGCAAAGAAAACCCGGAAGATGACAAAAGTTAGACGAGAGAGAGGAAAAAAAGATGCTGAAAGTCTTGATAGGAAATCCAAAATTGCCAGACAAGTGGTGAGTGAATGCTGTCTTAACAGATGATACACTATGCAGAGTATTACAACCTGTCCCCCCAAAAAAACAACTTGAATGGATGTATAGCAGCAAAAAAAAAACAAAAACAAAAAAAACGTAATTAACCAAAAAGCATTGGAATAGAAGACTGAAGTGGTCAAAAGAACAGTTTTAAAATGTAATTTTAAGTGATAAATGATAAACAGAGTTACATTCTAATGCAAGGGAATATTTAAGAGCAGTGAGAGAAAAAAAAATCCATGATACACCACAACAATGGTAAAATTTGGTAGAGGACATGTAATGATATTTGGTTCCATCAAAAGCAATGATGGAAACCCCAAAAGTGAAAACTATATTAGTTTACTACGGAGATGATCAGTCTCCTTCAACAAGTAGACAGCTATCATATATATATATATATATATATATATATATATATATATATATATATATATATATATACACTAGGTGTAACAGCAAAGTTGTCCAATTGTTAGATGAAGCTTTTGAACTGTTTTATCTAAGAAATGATTAAAGATATCTTACTTGAATTCTCTGAGGTTTTTTTATAACACTATTGGACTCTACATTGAGCAATAAGAATATATGATTACTCTCTAAGCTTAACAGAAGTATTGTGATGAAATTGATCATAAACTAAAATGACATATTCATCATTAATTCAAAATGATCTTTACCCTCTGTAACCTAACTTTCTGTCCTGGATTAACAAAGTGGCTAACAGGTTTCATGTACAATTTCATTTTCAAGTATTTTTTCCACTGCTCTTTGAACTGTCATAGCTGAAACTCCTCTTTCACACATCGAACATCTTATGAATTCAGTTGGATCTTTTCTAATTGATCTCTTTAGCTATAAGTTGAAATTATGATTCCTCTTCCTGATCCAGTTTTCCTCTGTACTGTTCCTTCTTTTTTAAACTTATTCACCATTTCCTTGATGGTTCTTGAATGGACTTTGAGGTTGGAAGCCAGAGTGTAAATTTTGGTACCATTACTGAAGGCCTGAATGATCTTTTTCCTCTCACCATTGTTCAGTTGGGAAGATATAGTGGGGATGACACAAAATGATTTTAACCTGTTCTCTTTCTAACTGAATAACTCAAAGGCTTTTTCAGGGATTCTTACAACAAATGGTGTCAAGATGGCTAAACCTGGAAAAAAGAAGCTCAATTAGTTTAGTGTTTTTTTAGATATTAAACATTTTGTAGGATGGATAATTATGCTGTTATGATTGGGACAATTTTTTTTTTACACTTGGTGTGTGTGTGTATATATATATATATATATATATATATAAACGTCTTACCAGTTTGTGACCAGAAGGGATAATTCCAAGGAGGATATAAATCCAGGGAGAGCTCAATGTAGACTACAGAGCATTATAATGACAATAAGATGATGGAGACTTTAATTATCCATTTCCGAAATGGATACTTAAAGTCTCCGTCTTCTTATTATCATTATATATAACATCTAGAGAGGGAGAGAGAGAGACATACACAATATGAGGCAAATCATTGATTGACTGAGTCCATTGATATCCAAAAGGTTTTTGAGCACCTCCTGCTGCATGATGGCAAAGCAAAAACTGAAATCAATGTATGATAAAACACAGTTTGAAAACCAGTGAGAATCCTTTGAGAAATATACAAGTTTAGAAAAGTAACACCATATCTTCTCATACCAAAGTTGAAAGAAATGTAATGTATAAGAAAAGTATGTTTAGCAATCTTTCATTGTCAATGCAATCAAAACAGACATGAAAAAAATGGACTCCAGTAGCTGGCAATAAGAAAAGGACTCTTTTTTGTCAATTAATACAATAAAAACAATGTCGAATGAGTGGCTATGGTTAAATGTAAATAAATAGCAAAACTGCCCAACAAACTGAATTGACAAAGTTCACAATAAATAACAAGAGAAGAAAAGAACAGGGAAGAAAAATAATAAAGCAAACAATATATGAAAGGAAAATAAAAAGTAATAATGCAAAGGAACAGTAATATGGCAAAAAGTTCACAAACTAAGAATTAGGGTTGATACAAAGGACCAAATTCATATATAGTGTTCTGACTTCAAGGCAAAACAGACTGGTACTGAGTCATATGAAACTGAGAACTGGCCCATTTTATTGGCTCAGAAGAAATCCCAGCATGCATTTGTGTGATTCTCTATATAATTTTGCGAAGGGGAAAGTGTTTTTTCAGTCATTCCTAATCTAGATTGGAACCAACAAACATAATAAAAAGGGATTCAAAAAAAAAAAAACCAACAAAAATACTATCGAATGAGCCATCCTGTTAGTACTTCTCACTAGTCAGAACTCAGCTGAGGAAATATTGTACCCACAAACTAAAAAAGGGAAACAGGAGGAAAGAAAATTCACATGTATCAATAACATATTTATGAGGGTCTATTCTGTGGACAGATCATACTAAATCCTAATAACCGACCTTTTTGTGTGTATAAGGATAGTTATCTTTATGTAATACTAGCAGTCACACCCAGCTGGTTGGTCAAAAAAAGTGTTCAATTAGAATGGGGCAAAAACATTGTCTATCTTCTTTAAGTACTTTAAAATACTTTCATTAAAAAACATTTTGAATTAATGCAGTTACTGATATAACAGAAGAAGTCTGTATTTATTCAATTGAAGTTAGCTGAGGATATAAAGGGAAAAAAGGCAACATGAAGACCAGAATTATTATGGAGTTTTTGAAATTCAATTTGTCAATGTGTTACCAGGGATGTAAAAGAGGATACATTTATAAAGCAATTGTTAAGTTTGATGAAAATTGGTTAATGAAAAATAAAAAAAGAAACCAGTAAAAATCACCTTTCTTTGCAGGTTTTCACTATGTGGAGTCAATTAAATGACTGTTAAACAATCAATTTATTGTTGGCTACAATTGAGCGAATTTAGTATTAGACTGCTTAAAAATTGAGGGAGTTTTTAGTTTAAAATTTGTGTTGAAATTGATTTATCAGTTTTCATGGTTTTTTGCTAAACACAGTGGCATAGAAATAAAAATGAGGTATCATTGAGCTTGTCATGATGTAAGTAACCTACATACCGATTTTGAATGAAATTGGAGGAAAAAAGTTGAATTTATTGATTTTTGATCAGCTTTATTGATCATTTATGCTAAGAACCTATCTCTTACATTGCATAATGCATGTACCAAGTCTGATCAAAATTGGTTGTATGGATCTCGAGTGAAAAGATATCACACAAACAGAAACACAGATATCCTGTTTTATATATATATATATATATATATATAGATAAATTGTCAAGGACAATTGATAGTATGTGATCTGCACAACTGAGAACATATCCTGATGCAAAGAAGATGCCCATTCCCAACTTTTCATAAGATGTACTGAGATTACTGACCCAAATCTAATGGAACACTTATGGAAATTTTAAAGTCAACCTTTTCTAATGCACATGGGCACATGCTGAGCATTTCTCTTTTGAGGAATTGAGTGGTTCCACCTATGTAGTCACCTTCATACTTTGTTTGAAAGGTAGGTAAGGCATCTTTATGAATTGATTTTAGCATTGGTCAAAAAGAGAATATGATATATGAATTGGTAGAAAAATAACTTTGTCTAACACTGGTAGAGATCTGTTTTGAAAATCTCACATCAACCTCACCAGTCCACAGCAATCTAAGATATACAGGAAAAAACAAACTTATGAAGCTGTACAATTTTAGCCCTTATACAAGATTGAACTCCTTCCAGAGAATAGCCTGTGTCAAAACATACTTTCTTAATATAAATCCTAGTTCCTGTTCTAACTTACTCATAGGAATGAGAAATTATGGTCTTATGCCACATGGTTGCAAACAATATCTGTTACTAAGAAACTTGTTCAGGCTTAATTTACCACTTGTAACTTCCTAATAGAAATTAGTATAGTAAAATAAAAATCAAATGTTTCTGTAAAGTTTCTAGCGAACAAATACCGTGAAAGATAGGAAAAATTCTTCTATAAATTTACTTTTTCGATGTCACAAATATTTTTCTCATCACATATTAACAAAAAAAAAAAAAAAAGAAAAAAAACAAAAGAGAAATTATAGTTTTACACCACATGGTTGCAAACAGTATCTGCTACTAAAAAAGCACATTTATGTTTTAAGAAATAGTTTTCCTCTTAATGGAAAAGTGATAGTTCCCTTCTTTTCTCATGGTGTTGTGTTGGTCAGAAAAAGCTTTACATATTGTATAAAATACTGTTTAATTAGCCCAACCTTTTTGTATTTGTTTTACTTTCAAACATATTTTTGAATCATTGAAAAACACTTTTTTTATATCCATTTTCATATGTATTTATCTATCTACTTTTTAAACACATCTATTTACAAAAGAAAAAAAAAAAGAAGACCAATACATAAGCTGTTATAACCAAGGGTACCAATTTGTTTATCACAGTTGGCCTGCCTACATGATGTTGACCCCATCAAAGGAAATATATATTGGATTATAAGGGGTCCAGAAATATGTAATCCAAATGATGATGCATGCCAAATTTGAGTATGTTCTGATTCCAGTAGAGTAATTATGCATATTATGTATTTAAAAATTGGTAATGCTAATTAATAACAACTCTTGTGTAAATTTCAATTATATTTTGTCTGTTTTTTTCAATTTTCTATGAATGTTTCTTGATATATGTACTTATTAATGTTATAAAATAAAATAAGATATATCTCGGCTGATTTGCACGCAAATAAACTAACATACTTAAAAGCGAGAGCCGGATGTGAACGGGACAAGGCCCTGTCACAAAATGACCATTATCGTCGTCTATGCATAAGCTCGATGCACGAGTTCTGGTCGAAAAATAAAATAATATTTTAAAGTGTTTCTATTTTTCAACCAATAAAAATGCTTCCCTCCTAATTATACTCGCGTTGTTTTTCGAGCCTGTTAAGCCATAAAAAACGCCGTGAAAGGGGTTACATGGAAGTAACAAGCAGTCAACAGGAGGCCAGGGAAGAGATCTGTCATGGGCAGTCAGCAGCAGTAGTGCCACGCCAACCCGCGAGAACTACTATGAGAGATCAACCCAGGTCGACAGCCGGCTTATGAACTATACCACAAGGTAGCTGTCCCAAAACCACACGTTCCTATTGAAATAAAGCACATAAATCTATTTCTGCTGTTGTCGTATTTCTTTCTTGCAACCATACGCTTGTCTATAACATTAATCAACTGGAATTTACTTATTCATAGAATGTAAAAATTATTTCGGCTTGTTGCTTAATATAAACAAAAGATGATGGAGTTGACATAAACGGATAAAAATTTAATTTTTTATTATTTTAAAAATGCTATAATTGTCTTGGTTGTTTTTTAATACATTTTTTAAGAAAAATGTATGTTTATGAAGGCCAGATGTTTATGTTTATGAAATATGTTTATGAAGGCCAGATGTTTATGTTTATGAAATATGTTTATGAAGGCCAGATGTTTATGTTTATGAAATATGTTTATGAAGGCCAGATGTTTATGTTTATGAAATATGTTTATGAAGGCCAGATGGTTCGTGTAAAAATTGTTACATCTTATTAAGGCTCTTTTGGTTCAGTGGTTGATACTGCCAAAATTATTTGTTGAATTGTTGCAAAATAATTTTTTGAATTCATAGTTAGAGGTTTCTATTTACTGGCCAATGAAGGACAAGCTCTTCAAGCCATTGTGAAAACTCAGATTGATGCTCTTTTGTTCAATAAAAAGGGCTGCTATTTAACAGATTGGGAACAAGGCAATCGACAGTTAACAAGGAAGCACCCATGCTTCAAAGGTGGAGGAGCAGTCTTTGCCAATAGGGTCATAAATCAATACAGGGAAAGAATGAGCTAACAGATTCAAGACAGATTCTACCCCCAGAACAGAACATTCCTTTTTACACCTTCTTTAAAAGAATTTAAACTGAACAAACATTAAAGTTAACTTACCAGCAAAGTACTACAAAAAACTTTCAAGACAACAACCTGTGAGAAGATGAAGCCCTCTTCAAGCTGATATGTCCTGTTTGAGTATTTAGTTAAGAGTGGAGCTGCGTGCGTTTTGTATTTTCTACCTTGTGCAATTTTTTTTTTTTTACTTCCTCAAAGATTTTTACCTTTTTTTTTCCCCCATTTTTAAGAGATGTAATCATTTTGTCATTGAATTTATGTTTTTTCTAAAAATTGTAACACTTTTTCTTTGTAGCTGATGGTAATCCCTTTTGTGTAAGGCCAGAAATTTGTTACCCTTTTGTAATAGGCACACAAAAGAAAATTTTTGTGCAACCTCGTACCTTTTTTCATAACTGAGTTGTAAAATAAAAGCGTTTTTACTTTTTAAAATTTTATGCAGTGGTTGTCTTGTTTTGTCATTTTGCACCTATAATTGTGTCTAGCTCTTTCTATTCAGTTTTTTGTGTTTGGCACAAGAACATGGACTGGGTAGGAATAAAATCTTTTTATAATATAATTGTCAAACACGGACCTTTGTACCTCAACTCCTGCAATAAGATGGAGCGCAAAAAGGACAGTTTTTTTTTTACCATGACACCACTTTTTTTTTTTTAACTACCTTCAATCCTCAGAAATTTTTTTGCTTTAAAAATGATTTGAATTGGAATAAAATCTAAACATGCGATGATAGTGAATTTATACATTTTCTTTGTTCTTGAGTATTGACAACAAAAATAATAAACACTATATAGTAGATTTTTTATTTACACTATTATACTGTTTATTGGAATGGTTAGCAATGTATTCAAAACTTTATAAAATGGTGAATAGGAAGGATTTCTTGGTTCACATATTTTAATAATTTAGTAAATGTTTATAAATAAAAATTTTTTCCTGGTTACCAGTGTTTGAGAATAGAGGCTCTGTTTTTATTTTTAAACAGTGTATATTGCATTTATTGTCTTCAGACTCAAGAATTAAAAATAAAAAAGGGCATCTACTACAAACATCAGTATCCCCTAAAAATAATGTTTGAAATAATAAAAATACCAAAGGATTAAAAATAAATCTATTCTTTTTTTATATATATATATATATATATATATATATATATATATAATGAAAAAAAATTTGAAAAAACAAACAAAAAATCCTTAAATGCAATTATGTTGTTTAAAATGAATGAAATGTCAACGTCTGACGTTTTGGTTTAATAAACCTTTTTCAAGACAATATTCATTAAAATACAATTCAGTTCAATTTGACAAAAGACGATGGACATAAACAACAAGTCTTATCCAAAACAGATAACTGAAAATTTTTAAAATGATCAGCTTTCCGTTTAGCATGGTCACGTTGTCGTCACATGGGCGACGGTTTCAAAACGTATTCCTAAAAATTTTTGATTATTTTGAATGAAAAAGAAAATGAAAAGAATTCTATTAGGATCTAAAATTTTTTTATTTCATTCATTTTAAACAACATAATTGCATTTAAGGATTTTTGTTTGTTTTTTCCAAATTTTTCTTCATTCTGTCAGATCTATATCCATTTACATTTGCTTACATATATATATATATATATATATATGAATTTGTAAACAGTGACTATTACTGCTACTAATGCAATACTCTTCAATAAAATGAATTGAATTCTCTCAGTCACTGGTGTGTTTATCTAAAAGTAAATACGCTTAAATTCACCTTCATTCCTGGCATGTACCAATAGCTTTTCTGTAGATTCTTTGACTGACACCAATTCAGCCATGTTTTGATCCTAGCTAGGTGCAACCTGGTGTCTGTCACACTGATGAGCTGTGATACAGCTAAACAGTTTGTCTGTGGATGACAATATATATATGTGTGTGTGTGTGTGTGTTTTATGCTTGTGCGTTTTACTGTATGTTCTTATTGTTGCTTTTCAGATCAAGTATTTTCACTATTGTTTGGGTCAATTAACTCTATAAAGAATTTAAACACTAGTAACAATAGCAATTCTTCTCAAAGAAATCTGGACTGAATGAAATGAAAATGATTTTTCCATGGGAACTTACCAGGTTCTGGCATTTTTGCCTCCAGGTTCTTGAGGAAATCACGAATGCTACCATTTCGCCATGGGCCTGAAATTGGGATTTTTTTCTCTCCACCTGCACAATGGGCAAATAGAAAAAAAAAAAGAAAACTAAGAAATATTAAATAAAAATAGCACATTTCAAGTGGATGAACAAATAAATAAATGGCAAAATTACCCCATTAAAGAACATTGTGAAACCAAAGATTAATAGAAAAATAAAAATCCTGTATTAATTATTGATTTCTAAAAATCTGGTATTAATTAAAGGTGTGTGTGTGTGTGTATATATATATATATGTATATATAAAAAGAATGTATAAACATAAAAATATCTTTTTATATATATATATATATATATATATATATACATACACACACACACTCGTGTTTCCTGGTCTAATTCATCTCTGACCATTAACTTCTTTATTATATGTATATAGGTATATTAACTGACAATAAATGTCTATTATGTGTGTGTGTATATATATATATATATATATATATATATATATACATACACACACACATATATATATATATATATATATATATATATATATAGTAGAGTGAAAATATTTGTACAAGGGTTTTTATAATCCATACAATATTTGTATACCATGGCAATATGCAAAAAATAATTCAGAAAAAATTGTTATATCAATGAAATTATATGAAATTATAAATTTGGAGGTGGAAAAAATATTTGTACAAAATCATAAAACCTATTTAATATTTTGTAGCACGTCCCTTACTCAATTCAACAGCAATCAGTCTTTTTTTGTTTTTTTTAATCAATGATTTGCAAGTTTCCGTTGATATTTTACTCTATTCTCTTTAGGTCCAGAAAGTTTTTTCAGAGATCTTTTATTAACTTGGATTTTTAAAAACACCACTAATTATCTATTGGATTCAAGTCTGGAGACTGTGATGGCCATTTGAGTGTAGTAATATAATTTTCAAGAAACCATTTTTTCATAGATTTAGCCATATGTTTAGGGTCATTATCATGTTACAAAACGCATTCATTTGGGAGTTCAAACTTTACGACTGACCCCAACAAATTAGAGTCCAAAACATCTTAGTATATTGTTTAATTCATTCCACCATCTATTATCTCTAAATTACCTGTATCATTAGCAGAAAAACATCCCCAACGATGATATTGCCACTATCAAGTTTCACTGTTAAGATCGTGTTCTTTTCTCCAAAAAGGATTCCTTGAATTATGCCAAAATAGTTTAATTTTTGCTTCATCTGTCCATAAAACATTTTCCCAAATGAGGCATCTTGACATGGTGTAGAGGTTAACAAGCTTGTCTCGCTAGAACAGCTATGACTGAGTAGTGAGTTCAATCCTCACTGGGTGCCCCATACTTTCAACCTTGTATTATATCTAAGCCACACTTAGAAAATCACCTTGCCACAATTACTGTGTAAAAATCAGTAATAAATCATAAGCACTTTCCCAAAAATGATTCTGGTTTATTCTTATACTCACAAACAAATTTTAATTGGGAATCCCTATGTTTCTTCAATAGTAGTTGAGTTTTTCTTGGAGAATGAGATCTTCTATGAAGTTCATTGCTTATTATTGTAACAATAATACCTGATGCTTTTAATTCTTCCTGTATTTCTCTGAGTAGTCATTGTATTTTCTTGAATTTTCTGCTGAATTCTTTCTCATTGATCTGGGAGAAATCTTGCATGGTACACCAGATCTTGATTTGTTCTCAATAGTTTTCACCTTTTTATACTTAGCAATAATGGAACTAATAGTAGTAAATGGTATATTCAGGATATCTGCTATTTTCCAATAGCTTTTTCCTTCCTTCTGATTGGTTGATGATCAATTCTTTTTGCAAATTTGATAATTCCTTTGCCTTTCCCTATGATGATAATTATTTTGTAGGATTTGTGTGCAGAGATAACATTATATAAGAAATGAATTGTGGAATATTCTAGATTGTTCCGGTAATAAGAGGAGTTTTAGAATCTAGCAAAATCTTACAAAGAATTATGTAAATAAAGGTAATGCAAGTCTTTTGATATTAAAGACATATTTTGTGCAAATACTTTTTTCCTCAAAATTTTATAAATAACACAATTTCATTTATAACAAAGTTTTCTAATTGTTTTTGTATATTTCAGCAATGGTGTAGAAATGTTGGATGGAAATTAAGATTTTTCGTAAGTTAATAACTATGTTAATTAATCATGGTGTCAGTCAGTTATGTGCCATGTGTGATACACACTTAGGCGATCCTGTACCTTACGATACATGACCAACTATGCAGATTTTTTCCCGCAGTAGGTTGCCATTTCTTTCTGCGGTAGGGTAGACCAATTGCCATCCAAAGGTATAGAACCCAGTCTGTCCTGCTATTTACTCATAGCGGGGCGGGGGAGAAGAAGAAGGAGAGGATTCATACCTTTCGCAAGGGTATTAGCATGTAAGTGAATGGATTTGACTGGAATTCAAACTCAGTTCTCTGATTCCTCAGTTTGGACTGCTATTCATTTCTCCACCGTGCCTCCTTGGTGTACGAAAATTTATTTCCCTCCACTGTGTGTGTGTGTGTATGTATATATATATATATATATATATATATATATATATTTCTACTAATAGTTTTAATACTTATTTCTTAAGACCTCTTGACATATCATACTTAGTTACCTCCCCTGAAGCTTTAGTCAACCACTCACAGTACTCATCCAACATTCTTCACAAGTAAAAATATTTAACTTTCAGATGAACACTACAATATTTGTCTCGAAATAAACAACACCCTGATGATGACATTGTGCTAATGTCGAAAGTATTCAGAATAAGATAATATACATCAATATGACGTTTTCTCTCTTCCATTAATAATGTCACCAAAAACTTGTCTTGGAATATGAAAGGATCCAATTAAAAATAAGTAGAAAAAAAACTTGTCTAAATTATTCAATATGGCTCACCTTGAAAATAATATATTCTGTAATTCATAAAAAAATAGCCTCCATCAACATAAAATGTGTTGACGATATCCTCATCTTAGTAAAAAGTATTGATGAGATACATAAACTACAATAAGAATAAACAAAAATGAAACCTGTTTTTAAATTCACATATGAACTTAACAATAATAATAAAATTCCTTTTCTTGATATATTGATAGACATCAATAATAATACATTCACTAACTCCCCATATAAAAAAAACAAAACTACTAGCATAAACTCATGCCCTCATGCATTATTATAAAAGTGAATGTTTTAGCTACTACAAAATAGAAACTTGATATAATGGAATATGCAAACACCTGTGTTGCCCCCTCGCTGGAATATGATTGACTGGTGTCCATCATAAATACAGACAGATGTGTAGGAGAGTAAAAAGCCTAAGTCTGAGAGCTAAGTCTATAACGACGCCCATTGGACTACGCCATTGATCTACACTTCTTACCTGTGACTATGATGCGTGCCAGTCGATTACTGCTACCGTGTACTACTTGGTTATAGTAGCCAAGACCACTTAGCTACTTCATTCCAATATATCCCTTTCTGGGACATATCAGAAGAAAAGAAGAAAGAAAGAAGGTAGGGAGGAAGGAAAGATGAAAGAAAGAAGGGAGGGAGGAAGGAAAGAAGAAAGAAAGAAGGGAGGAAGGTGATATAATGGAATATGTATACACCTGTGTTCCCCCTCACTGGAATATGATTGGCCGGTGTCCGTCATAAATACAGATGGACGTGTAGGTACGACAGAGTTTAAGTCTATGACAACATCCATTGGACTACACCATTGATTATTCTATTAGTCTACACTTATTACCTGCAACTATGACAAGTACCAGTCGATTACTGCTACTGTGTACTACTTGGTTACAGTAGCCAAAACCACTTAGCTACTTCGATCAAATATATCCCTTTCCGGGACATATTATACAAAATTTAATAAACCGTGCTAAAATTAACACATCCAGAAAAAGATTTTCTATGCTGAACTAAAAGACATTAAACAAACTATTAATAATGACTTTCCAAACTACATTGTTGATAAACAAATAAGACAATCTATTACAAATTTTAATATAAATCAAATAGAAACATAATACTTCATCAAATAAGCCTACACATATCATTCTTTTACATCGTAATCAGATGAATTCTAAATATAAAAAAGATGAAAAAATACTAAAGAAAACTTTAAATACTAATGTATCCTCCATAGATCTCAGTAAAAAATAAAATTAATTATATACTATACTAAATTTAATACAACTAACTTAATCATATGTAATAACTCCTCCCCACCAATTAACACACTGCAAAATACCAACACTATGCATCAATTTAAATGTCCCTTGGGAGATTGCATCTTATCTTTGATATTACTGAAAATAAGTGAACACAACATGTCTAAATTGTTTAATCAGACATGTATACATACTAGGTCAGTGCATCAGTAGCGAATTATGTATCTGAAAATAATTCCTATTTATCTGTATCTCACTCATTTAAACCGTTATTTAACTCCTCTCTTTAAAACTTCTCTCTGTTAAATTTTAATCCTCACCTTCATCTTTAGGCCTTCCTGTTCTTCTTACTTCTGTTACAACTCTCTCTCTAGAGCTTTTACACATCTCCCTCTCTCACACACACACACACACACACTAAAATTTTGTTTTTTATACCCGGAGTTATATTTTCTGATTTCTTTTTGAATTTGTAAGTCTGATGAATTGGATCGTGATTACGATTCCAATGTAATAAATTATAACCATGGAATATTAGTGTTTGAGCCTTTTTTATTATATTCTTACTCTGTCCTGGACCTTGAGTTCTACCTGGATTCTATCCTGTTGAGAATTTATATATATATATATATATATATATTTAGCAGCCACTCGTATCTGAGGATGCCAGTCTACTAGGGTGGCTAGCTAATGCCCATTGCAGATGACTACCTAGGCACATTTGTGTTTGTTCAACACCCACAGAGCCCACCTGTGGTTTATACTGCAACCATGCTGAGTGAACCTTAGTTACAGTTTCTAGAAGAGAGCGTTATCTAGCGTGATCAACAGTCTGAACAAAGACAGCATGCTCCAACTTTTGGTCACAATGAGTTGTGACTTTTTGCTAGTATAACCACTGACAGCTCCCAAGGGTTCTGTCTAACCAATTTCACTCACAAGCTTAGGTCAACCAGTGATATGAAAAACAAAAATAAAAGTACTTTCCAAAAGTGCTGGATACTGGGATCACCTACCTAAATCAACAAGTTACCCTCTTGACAAATCGACCATGGTGAGATTTGAACCTGGGTCTCATGGTCAGAAAACAAATGTTTTAACCACTCAGCCATGTGCCATAATAGCTGACCACTCGTATTCAAGGATACCGTCTACTAGGGTGGCTAGCCAATCCCTATTGCAGACACTTGCTCAGGAGCATTTGTGTTTATTCAACACTCACAGAGCCCAGCTGTGGTTTATACTGCAACTGTGCTGAGCAGACCTTAGTTACAGTTTCTGGGAAAGACCATGTTATCTAGCTTGATTAACAATTTGAACAAGGCCAGCACGCTCAAGCTCTCAGCCATGATGATTTGTCACTTCATGCCCATAATATATATATATATATATATATATATATATACACACACATTAAGGTATGCTATATTTATGTTTAAATTTGCTCAATAGCAGGCGTAGTGTGTATGTAAATATAAAAGCGAACACTGACATCAACATCAAGGGGCAAGAGAATAAGAAATAAAATCAAAGCTATTCGAGTGTCACCCTTGAATTGAAGAATCATCAGGCCTGGTTCAATTTTAAACCTGGCCTGACATTCCTATTTATCCTCATATTTTTATGTTTGTGGTCTGCAGTATTTAATCTAGAGTAATATTAGATGAAATTATGAAAAAACAAAAAGAAAGATTATTTCTGGTTGTAGTGTCAATTGTACAAATTACACCAAAAGAATAAAAATAGACAATAATAAAAAGAAAAATAGTATAAAAAATCTTGCTTGAATTATCTTAAAAAAATAAGAAATAGACCCAATAAAGGCTCGAGAGGCACTCAAGATAGACCCTTTTAATGTTAAAAATGGTAATTATGAATGAGAGGGGAGGTGTTAGCATGTGAAGATTATGAAGAAGTAGAGGATAGATAACAATCGACAACATGACTTGAAAAGTTAAGATTGTAGCATTGAAGGGAGCTGTACGAGTGGAACTTATTTCTTCAATTTGGTAGACAGACATAATGAAAGTGATTTGGGTCTATGCAAGTAGTATGGTGGGTCCTAGCTGTAAAAGTCTGAACTGGGGGAACTAAAGAATGAATCTCATCTGAACACTTGTTAAAGGTGTATAGTAACAGGTGGGTGAGAAGCTGAAGAGTGGAAGATGGCTCTTCCTTACCAAGACTGTCTAAAACAGAGGTCGGCAACGTGTGGCATGCAAAGCAATTTCTAATGGCACACAGCTGCAAATGACATCACAAAGTCTGAACCAATAACGACTACAACACAAAGAAGATATTTAACTGTTTTCAATTTTAATATATACTAAAGTATATATACTATATATATTACTATATAAAATATATTGTAGAACATGTATATTAACTAGGACTTGTATAAAAATATGTATGCTGTTGGCACACTGAATGATTTTAAAACCCTAATTTGGCAAATAGTTAGCAAAAGGTTGCTGACCCCTGATATAGACAATGACAGTTCTCTTGTTCAGTCTCCTAAGCAGTTTCAAGCTTGGTTAGTACTTGGATGGGTTTCCACTTTGGGAAGACCAAATACTGTAAGCAACCTCCTACAATCTGAAATATGTTTCAGCTTTAAATAACCCACAAAGGGTTGATAAGCCCATAAATCAATGATTTAGACCAGGGGTTAGCAACCTATGGCAAGTGTAGCATGCCAAGCAATTTCTAATGGTACATGTGTCACACGTGGCACGTCAAGCAATTTCCAATGGCACGCAGCCGCAAATGACATCACCAAGTCCGAACCATTAACTACTATAATGCAAAGAAGATATTTAGCTGTTTCAATTTTAATATATACTCAAGTATATATACTATATATTACTATATAAAATATATTGTAGAACAGGTATATTGACCTTGAAAAATACGTATGCTGTTGGCACACTGAATGATTTTAAAACCTCTAAAATGACACAGCAAAAGGTTGCTGACCCCTGGTGTAAAGGATTTTGAACAATATCAAAACTGGGATATGAAGACTGAGTAGCTCCAGCCCAGTTATGACAACAATAACTCATTTTTGGTCTGATCTGACTCTTTAAGAGCTAAAGCCTGGCAGAAAAAGTCAGGTACTTTGTGAAGTGATAGAATGAGCCAAACATTTTCTGATCAGTCTAAATTTTTAATAAGACTAATTTTGGGTAAGACTAATACTATGAAGAAAGAAAAAATTAACCAAACAGTAAAAATAAGGAAATTAGTGTGTGTGTGTGTGTATATATATATACACACACACACACACACACACACACACAGAGTGCGATGGGTAAATTGTCACTATTTTATATTTTAAATTTTGTGCATGTGTTGTTTTTGATTTTGTTGATTGCACAGTATATTAGGATCAGTTGGATGCCACATTCTGTAATAAAAAGAGCACCATGATGCAATTAACTCTGACAGAATTTTGGAAATGGCATGCTATACTATTTCGCATTCACACCAGAAACTCCAATACAAATATTTCAGAGTGTTTGGGTGTCAATCTGAGGACAGTGCTGAGGATTTGGAAAAAATTGGATTACTTCAACCAACACTTTTATCCACCAGGCCATTGTGTGCTTGGAACTAAAATAATCTACTCTTGTGGATGAAATAAAGGGTTCAGTTTGAAATTCCAATCATCTGAAGAAAGCCAGAGCCGAACATTGAAACAGCCGAAACGTTCTAAATATGATAACAAAGATGAAAACAACAGTCCGAACAATGTAAATAGTGTAAATATTTTCAAGTGGAATAAAAGTGTTTGGGTGTCAATCTGGATGAAATAAAGGGTTCAGTTTGAAATTCCAATCATCTGAAGAAGGCCAGAGGAAAAGGTCAAAATGGGCAAAATGTGAATATGAAAACAAAAGATGAGGACAACAGTCCAAACAATGTAAATAGTATAAATATTTTCAAGTGGAATAAAAGTGTTTGGGTGTCAATCTGGATGAAATAAAGGGTTCAGTTTGAAATTCCAATCATCTGAAGAAGGCCAGAGGAAAAGGTCGAAATGGGCAAAATGTGAATATGAAAACAAAGATGAGGACAACAGTCCAAACAATGTAAATAGTATAAATATTTTCAAGTGGAATAAAAGTGTTTGGGTGTCAATCTGGATGAAATAAAGGGTTCAGTTTGAAATTCCAATCATCTGAAGAAGGCCAGAGGAAAAAGGTCGAAATGGGCAAAATGTGAATATGAAAACAAAGATGAGGACAACAGTCCAAACAATGTAAATAGTATAAATATTTTCAAGTGGAATAAAAGTGTTTGGGTGTCAATCTGGATGAAATAAAGGGTTCAGTTTGAAATTCCAATCATCTGAAGAAGGCCAGAGGAAAAGGTCGAAATGGGCAAAATGTGAATATGAAAACAAAGATGAGGACAACAGTCCAAACAATGTAAATAGTATAAATATTTTCAAGTGGAATAAAAGTGTTTGGGTGTCAATCTGGATGAAATAAAGGGTTCAGTTTGAAATTCCAATCATCTGAAGAAGGCCAGAGGAAAAGGTCGAAATGGGCAAAAATGTGAATATGAAAACAAAGATGAGGACAACAGTCCAAACAATGTAAATAGTATAAATATTTTCAAGTGGAATAAAAGTGTTTGGGTGTCAATCTGGATGAAATAAAGGGTTCAGTTTGAAATTCCAATCATCTGAAGAAGGCCAGAGGAAAAGGTCGAAATGGGCAAAATGTGAATATGAAAACAAAGATGAGGACAACAGTCCAAACAATGTAAATAGTATAAATATTTTCAAGTGGAATAAAAGTGTTTGGGTGTCAATCTGGATGAAATAAAGGGTTCAGTTTGAAATTCCAATCATCTGAAGAAGGCCAGAGGAAAAGGTCGAAATGGGCAAAATGTGAATATGAAAACAAAGATGAGGACAACAGTATAAATATTTTCAAGTGGAATAGACAAAATTCCCAATAATAAGTTTGAAAACATAAAGGACAGAGCAAAGTAATAAAAAGAAAAGAACCATACAAAGTAAAGCAAAGCAACTATAAGACAATAGCAAAGTAAAACAATTAAAAGACAGTAAAAAAAAGAAAGAACATTCATAAAGTCAAATGGTTATAGCTTTCTGATGTCAAGGCAAGGAAGAAAGAAAGAAACATGTAAGCCAAAGAATTGTCCATTTTTATTGACTAAGAAGAAATCCCAGCATGCATCTGCAGGATTTGTCTATAAATTTTGGGTGGATTTTTTGGCAGTCATCCCCAGGGTTTGTAACAAACAGTGAGTAATTTTTGCACTGTGTTCTTATATCTCTGATCAGTTATTAATAGAATGAACAGTTGCTCGTCAAAAAAAACAACTGAAAATAATTTATAATATATATATATATATATATATATATATATATATATATATTTATTTTATCCACCCCCTTTTCGTTTTACTTTTACAAAGAGGAATGGAAATAACTAAATCAGACAGTTGAGTGTACAAAATTCTAAAGGTGAGTCGAACAAGGTGAACAGAAAAAGATTTTCTTTTTCTTTTTTGAGTATACTAATTTCTAAAGGTCAGTTGAATAATTTGAACAGGAAAGATTCAGACGGTTAAAATGTTTTTTTTTTTGTTTGTTTGTTTTTGGAAAGAAATTTGTACAGAATCTATTTATTAAATTTGAGGGACCCACACTGAGAAAATAAGTTGTGATCTGGAGATAGATCAATGTTGATAGAATTCATCTGTGTTAGAATCATAAGAGGTCAAAGTTGAAACATCAATAACTTGTGTTATATTGCTGGTTCTTAGTTTAATCATCTTACATATCCCAAAGATTTGAATACAGCTAAACAAAGATGTCAGTATGGTTTTATGCACATTGATTTCTTCATAAAAGGCAGAATCAAATATTAATTCTTACATGAAAGTCTAACAGGATTACTTGTAGGTTAATTTAATTCTGGAGATGTCCATATATATTCAGGTGTGTAATGATCAAATTGCAGGATACAAAGTCAGTGCTATGAAAAAGCATCTAGAAATTACCAAAGCTCAATCCTGAAGTTAGTTCCTGAGAGAAATTACCTAAGATCAATTCTGAATGTTGATACTGACAGAAATTCTCATTTGAACAGGCCACTAGATATAAAAGCAATTACTGATAAAATCAAACTCAAGTAAGTTGGTTACAAAAGTAAAAAGTATTCTTTATTGCCCAGTGTAATATACAAAAAACTATTCAGCTAAAAAAAATAAAAAATTATATATATAATTTTCCAAGCCACTGGCATATTTTGTGTAGAGAAAAATGTTAAAATTCTTTTCCTTTCTGCAATGTGATGATGGCTTAGAGGTAAGATATCTGACTGATGCTAAATCATTTGGGTTTCGATCCCAGCTTGAAGCAATTGAACGTCTAGTGGCACTTAGGGGCTGTGAAACAGTCTGAAGGTGGATGATAATATGTATACATATAATGGAATTTTATTTATTAATTACACATATTTTTATTACTTCGATAAGTAATTGCTATTAGTGGATACTTGCATGTGAGTAGACACTCTGTGTTTTTAAGCATTGCTTATTTCGTACTTGAAAAAAATTACAAAAGAAGACAATTTCCTTTCTCTAGTGCACAAGCCGATAGTCAAAATAAGCATCGTTTAAAAAACACGATCCATAAGACGTTTTTGCATGTGAGAGAAGTTTCAGCTATGACAGTCCAAAGAGCAGTGAAAAAAAGACTTGGAAATCAAATCTTATGCGAAACCTGTGAGGCGCCTTGTTACTCCAAAACAAACAGCACTAACGGAGGGCCGATATAGATGGAGGCTTGATGAAATCTTAAAGGATCTAGCAAAGATAGTTAGTATGACCATCAGTACTAATACTTTAAACCTAGATAAAAGAGCCATAGAGTTTCATAGAGTTGGTGAGAAACCTAAAAAAAAGGAAAAGAACATAGCGAATACTCTCTCATTGGCAACAGAATGGGAATTAAGGGTCTTAAGAACAAGACTAAAATTCACTGACCATATTGTGCAAACATCATTACGCCTAGATATAGTATTCTTCTCAAACAATATTAAGAAAGTAATAATGTGGGAACTGACAGTGCCTTGGGAAGAGCATGCAGAAGAAGCCCACGAATGGAAGATGCTAAAATATGCTGAATTAATAATGAGGTGTAAAAACAATGGATGGAAATCAAGCTGTTTGCCAATTGAGGTGGGTGTAAGGGGTTTTGCTGCAAGGTCCCTATGCAAAGCTCTAACTGATATTGGCTTAGTATATGCTAACAAAAGAAAGGCAATTCGGACCATAACTAATAGCGCAGAAAGGACAGCAAAATGGTTATGGATTAAACGTGATAGCTCTTGGACTTCAATGTAACAAAATAGTTAAAATTATCAAGTCGGGTAAATCTGTAAATAATAATTATTAATGTAATTGTAACATGGCAATAATATAAACATCACCTTTTTTATGCTTAAATACACAACTTGAATTGTACATGTACAGTCAACGAATATATCATGTTATTTTGTAAATTGTGTTATTTATTAATATGTATTATCTTCCCTGTGCCTTTTCTATAAATACTTTAATGGTAACTAGTCAAATGAACTTGTTTCTATGGCACCTAGACTTTAACAATTTAAGCACAGTACTAGATTGGTAGCAAGGTTACATCAATTCACAGTTGAATTAGCTGAATGTAACTGTAAGATCTATGCTAACAGTTTATTTTCTCACACTTCTCGCTTGTAGAACTCTCTTCTGGATCCATGCTTTCCAGCCAATTTTGATCTTCAAAAATCTAAATGCAATGTCAATCATTATCTACGGTCTTCTTCAATACTCTTCTATTGTTCTTGCTCCTTAATAATGTTTCTCTTTATTCTTATTCTTTCATACTCAGTAACACCTTGAGTCTTAACTGTCCCGTATGTGGTGATATGATTAAAAAAATGTCTGATATTACTTAAAAAACAAGACTTTCCTTTTGTCACTTCTTATAAAATGATGTAATGATATTCAGTCAGTGATATGCCATGCGTGATACACACTTAGGTGATCATGTATCTTTTGATACATGACTGATGAGGCAGATATTTTTTCCCGCAGTAGGTTGCCATCCAAGGCTATAGAACCCAGTATGTCCTGCTATTTACTCATAGCTGGAGAGTGGAGAAGAAGAGGATTCATAATTTTTCCAAGGGTCAGTCAGTTATGTGCCATGCATGATACATGCTTAGGTGATCATGTATCTTTTGATACACGACTGATGAGGCAGATTTTTTTCCTGCAGTAGATTGCCATTTCTTTTTGCAGTAGACCACTTGCCATCCAAGGCTATAGAACCCAGAATGACCTGCTATTTACCCATAGCTGTGGGGAGTGGGGAGAAGAAGAGGATTCATAACTTTCCCAAGGGTATTAGCACGTAAGTGAATGTAATGGATTCGACTAAAATTTGAACTCAGCTTTCCGATTCCTCAATCCAGTTACTCCACCATGCAAATGATATTCTCAAGACTAAAAGGAGCATGAGAATTAAATTAAAAATTTTTTGCAATATGGTATAAATTAAATAATAGCACCACCACCCCGCCACCACCAAAAAAAAACAAAAGACATGCATGGTTTCATTTGTAAACCTAATCTAGAATTACTTTTAAGCATGCATTGTCTATGCAATCTTTTGCATGATATTATGCAGAGAGATTCATCAAATGGTGTACATTGCATGTAAGCAGGATCTTTGTGTACAGATGAGTGGATTATTCAGAGTGATTTTTGTTCTATCTTTATCAAATGATCATTTCTCATAAATGATTCATAGTATTTGGCTAGGCGAGGTCACCTGACAGTTTGCTAATTGACCCACACAGACAAATGAGGTGAATGAGTTTATAACAATGAATAGTAACGAAGTGGACAAGCAAAGTTGAACTGGGTAATTCCTTGCTCAATATCAAGTTCTTGCTGTTGGTGATGCTGTTAAAATTATCTAAAGGAAAGCCTTGGGATATCTTGTTTCTCAATTGTGTATTGTCTTAAATGCATTGTATTGAATTTCACTTAAAGGTGCATTTAATATCAAAGCTCTCTTGCTGAAAGCAATCATTTTAAATCATATGACTAAGAATGAAAATGTCAGTAGCCTGTTTAAGGCTATTTATTAGAAGGCCATTTTGTTTATAGTTAGCAAACAATTTTACTTTTGCAGTTATTATAAAAAAAACAAACTCAGAATTATCTTCAATATTTCTCCAGATTTAGTTTGTAATTTGACTTAACATTAAAATAATCATATGGCTGTTTTTCTGATTACTACTTTAAATGCTGATCCATGGACTGTAGAATGACAGCCTTAATGTGACAGCTGCCTTACCAAAATGGTCACAATAACTACTGGAAGCAGGCAGGTAAATCTAACCATATCACTTGTCTCTATTTTGCCTAACTGTTCGATATTTCTATAAAGGGATCATTGTAATATTATTTTTCTGAATTTCTCAGATGATAATTATCATAGATTTTTGAATAGGATTTCTTTCATCTTAATTTCATTTGCATTTTAAATTTTATATTTTAGAAGTACTCTGAATGAGGAGCCAGTACTTTCAGAAAGTGTGAAAATGAAAAAGAAATAAAGTGAAATTGACAATTAATGGTTCTTGTTCAAACTTGCATTCATTCGAGCAAAGATTATGTATTCTATGAAAAGTAAACTTTCTCTTTCTTGATCACATGATAATGTGATAATCTGACTGATACTATCCAGACAGTAAAGCAACCTTGAACTCTCTGAGATACGGCAGAAAAAGGAAAAGGGTCAGTAACCTCTTTTCACCCACACATGTAAAAATTCATATTTGGAAGTCATGGGTCATGTGCCAAAATTGAGGCATGTAAATAAAGACCACCACAAATCAGTCCCTCTTCAGAATTCAAATGGAATGGATGTCCAGCTAAACTTGCTATGATCTGCTACAAATTTGGATGTGCAGAACTGATAGAAATCTATTAAGGTTTCTGAGCTGAAAAGACTCAGTAAAGTGTTGATTCAAAGAAATCAAACTCTGGTGTGCTAAAAGAAGCGGGTACAATGAAACAAGGAAGGATACATTATCCTGAAAGCCAAGGAAAAGAAAGATTCAACTTATTCTTCACTCAACTTCCTGGACAAGATGAAAAAGGAAAAGAAAAGAAACCAAAAAGAAATCCATTTTACAGATAAACTTTCTATCCAGTAAGGAGAAAAGAAAAGATAAAAAGAAATATAAAAGAAGAGAAATATATAAGGGACACGAAAAGAAAAGGAAGAGAAAAAGAAAGACTTTTTCAAATAACAGATAAGTCCTTTGTTTCTATTGCCTGTTTTATCTGACCATATTTCTGAGATGAGGTATTATGTACATTATTTACATTATTTGGACTATTGTCCTCATCTTTGTCGCCGAAACATTGTAATAAATTTCCTCAAGGATAAAGGCACAGTGGATAAAGGCGTTATTTAGATCCAGTCACAGGACTCAAAGAGTGTGAGTTCAATACCCAGTTAAGGCAGTGGGGAACTTTCAGAGTGAAATTAACAGGAGGTAACTGATTACCATTAAACATGGAACTAGAACAGTCTACACCAGTGAGCAAAATAAAGGGTTCAGTTCAATATTCCAACCACCTGAAGAAGGCCAGGTTGTTCAATGGCTGAAACATTGTAATAAATATGGTGACAAAGATGAGGACAATAGTCTGAATAATATAAATAATGCCTTTTTATCTTTGTCATTTGTAATTTCATGCAGGTTTGGCACAAGGTCGTTTGTCAATATAACATTTACCTTTCTGAAAAGATAAGTTCTGCCCATTTTTTGTCCCTGTAATTGTTTTGTTTTGCCCCCATTTTTCATCTTTTAATATACCCTAACATATTTAATCTCCATTTGTATATTTCAGAAATAAAATGGTTATTTCTTATCCCTATATTTTTGCCTTCTGTTGTTTGTCACCTACCGTGTTTATCTGTTTATTGATTCCATTTACCTTGGCCATGTTTGATCAATCAGAAAAGGACCAATAGTAAAAGAATTTGTGATTTTATATGCTACAATGCCTCCCACTACTAACATAACAGTAAAAGAGGATTTTATTTATATATATATATATATATATATATATATATGTATGCAGCTGCACAGATCATGATTTGTAACCCTGGGTCTCACGCTTTTGCGATCTTCAGACGAACTGGTTTAATTTTTCAAAAGTGGATCTATTTCTGCTTTATTCGTGTTTGATTATTTGTATGTGGTGGAGGGGAAAAATTTTTTCTTCTGTGTTTGTTAGGGAGGACACTCACATATACATAGACACACATGTATACAGGCATATGCTTGTTAGTTCATACATACACACCCATAATCTTAGGTTAGGCTCAGTTATACATTCATACATATGAGCACAAGTATTTATGCAACTTTCATTCAGTCTATTTCAGTCTCAAAATTGCATTCATATGTAGTAATGTTCTCCTCGTAGGGGGGGCAGGTGGGGAAGGCTTTGACATTTTTCAGGTTGGCTGTTTGTGCCAGCAGACATGCTCACATGTACTCACACATATGTAGACTCACTGATCTGGGTCTACTTCAACCACGTGCGTTAAGCTGGATTCTGTCTGTAGATATGATGATGATCTTTGTATTTTTTAACAATGATAACGACTGCTGTTTTATTAATGATTGTGATTATGGTAATGGTAATAATAACTGTGATATTATTATTGATATATTGATAATAATTAATGTGTTATAGGTTATGATGAACAGTAAAGTTATTCTTAATAATGATGGAAACAATAATAACCAAGATAATAACAATGATAGCAACATTAAAAAAATAAAATAAACAATAAAGAGATAATGAATTAATGAAAATAATAAATAAAAGAAAAAATAATAATGACAATGGTAATGATGATAATAGCTGTGGTAATCATAATAATGATGATAATAATGCTTATAATAATAATAATAGTAATAATGACGATGATAAGATTAATGATAAAAAGCAGTATTAACGGTGGTAGTGGTGGTTATGAAGTATTGTTCTTTAAGTGGTAACAACAATATTAATAGCAAAAGTAATAGTAGTAGTCACAAAATAATAATTTTGGAGTATTAGTGGTTATATCTTTCTTTATGGCAGTGATTGTGTATGTGGGGTTAGTGGTAGTGTTGTTAATGCTATCGATTGCTGGTGGTGGTTATGTTTCGGTGTTTTAGTGCTCAACAATTTCTTGGTAGGTTTGTTCTCGTTTGTGTCCAGTTTTTGTTGCTGGTCTTATCTGTTTGGTTTGAGATATTTGTTTTCATGTCTGCATTTTGAGATTATTTCCATTTTTTGGTTTGCATGTGGGTGTTTATCACCACTTTTTCTTGCAGGCAAAGTAGACATTTCCTTGATATGTTATTGTAGGCAGATGTGGGTTTTCATAATTTCCGATGTTATTTTTGGTGTGATGTATTTGTCTTTTAGATGCCTTATGTATGTGGATAGTATGGGGCTGTTGGAGAATGAGAGGTCATGTGTGTATTTCCTTTGTTTGAATGTTTCTTCTATGGCACCAATGTAGTGCATTGTAGTGTTGTTTGTGTTGACTTTAGCTTTGCATACTATGTTTGTAGACAGTTTCCTTGTAGTGGACATGTGAATTTGTTTCTGTAGTTACATTGGGGGACTTTGCACTATTGCAGGTTATTGCTTTTTTGTTGTGTTTTTTTATTATTTTCAGTTATGTTCTTAGTGCAACTGTAGCTAACTTTTATGTTGTTTTTGTTAAATATTTTTGCCAAGGAGCTTGTTACAAGGAAGTGCTTTTTTTCTATTAGATTTAGGTATGTTCTGCCTATTTTGTTGTATGGTGGGTTAAACAAAATTATATTTCTTTTTCTGTTTTTTCCATTTTGGTTGTAGTGTACATTTGAGCTGTTGCATGTATCCAATTTTCTTAGTGCATTGTTATATGGTGTATTTTGTCATTAAAAATGTCTGTGTTGGATAAGTTGTCTAATAACCTGCTGCTGATGGATTTAGGTATGTACTTGATAATTAGTTAGAGTGGTTAGATGTTGGGCGCGTAACAATATTTGATATGTCGTATGGATGAAAAGTGTTAAAAAAAAAAAAAAAAACATTTTATTTTTTGTCAAAAAGAGTCATTTTCCCAGGACATTGAGAAAAGATGCATGAATTCTGTTGAAAAAAAATACAAAATACAATTGTTGCTGTCTGGTGAGACACAGCTAGCAGGTTCAGGGGCCAAAGTCGACCGTTGAAAGATGTCAATGTTTATGTGCTGAGAAGATTATCAACCAAAATTTCCCTGAGAAAAAATTATAATTGTGAAGACAGAATGAGCAATTGTGAAGGCAGGGGGAGGCATCAGGAAAACTGACGTCATATAATGACTCTTCCTGAAGGAGAGGGGACCTTCCAATTTGGAAGTGTGAAACAGAGAACGAAGGAAGGATATTGGTTGAATAGTTTCCTAAAATCCCCTTATGTGCCTTTCCCCATACCAGTTCAGAATGGACACCCATAAATACAAGTGCCCACAGGGGCTAAGAGAGTTGCAGTTCGGAGTTGCAGTGAGTTGCAGTAGTTGGAGACAGAGAGTTAAGAAATTTTTTGCCATTACACTGTTTTGCCAAGTTAATGATAATAATAATTATCTGCTGAAGAAGAAAGACTGACGATATCCTTGTGCCATCCTTGAAAGTACAATCAACAGTACTTGAAGTTAAATCCAGTTGTCAAGTATGGCCATCCTTAGAGGAGTTAGCTGAAATTTTCGTTCCATCACCAAATATTAGAAACTTGTTGGAAAAAGAAAAAAAAAGAACTGTAAATAATTTTTTTTTTTTATTTTGATATAAATATCATCTAGTGACTTATTCAAGCATCATTTATTTTATTTTCAATTTTGTGTGCATATTCAACTCCTTGGTTGAGATACCCCAGTGATAATTCAACTCAACTCTATTAAGATCAAAAATCACAACGTGGGTAAGAGAGGTCATAGTTGAAGAAGTCAACTCTGAGAGACCAGCTACAGTGTCAAATGCCACCAACAACCAACGAGTGTGGTCTGACAGCTTGTTCTCTGATACCAGAATCAATCCTAACCAAAGATAGCAGGCCGCTGACCTACAGTGTGTATGTATTTGGGAGTGTCATTATCCTTTTTGTATGGTTCATAAGTTGAGAGTGATCTCTAGGAAGTTTATTTTTATTGAGTTTGTTTTTATTTTTTAATTTAAATCCAATCATTTTTAGGACGTTTATAATCTTTTTTCTGCAGCTGTCTATTTTAGGGCCATTGGATTCTCTTATTAGGATTAGGCCATCGTTTCTGTACGTATGAAAGAATAAGAATACCAACCAGTTTGCAGATTTAAGCTCTGTCAAAACTTACCATAGTTACATCAAACAGGTTGTTGTCGTGGAATAGCAGAGATTTCCAGCAGTGTTTGATTATTGTCATCATCATCTGTGATTTGTACATGCTGTCGTACTAGTTTTATTGTTTCATTTAGTATGTTTTTTTGTGGTGGAGGGGTAGAAGTTTATTATAATCAAATTGGATGAAGTCAGCTTTGTTTTTGTTCTGTATTCCTGCAAACCAGTCAATGACGGCTTTGGTGTTTTTCCTATATATGCCAACTTCCAGTCTTAATGACAGACACCCTGACGCTTAATCACTTCCTTTACTAATGACAACTAAAGAACAACACATCAACAATTTTGTCACCTTTTCATATATATTTCTTAAAATTGATCAATACAAGCTGTTGAAATTTGTTGTTTTGTATAGAAAATGGAATTATAGTTATTAGCAGATCTTATAAAAACGTACTGGACTGTTTTTTCATTTTGTATACTTAGTTCTTAATAAATCCAGATGATAAAGCTTTAAAAGCTTTCAAACAAATGAATTGGTTATAGAAAAATCACCGATTTGATATAACAAAAAGGAAGAAATGTATATCGCAACTTTGAGAAATATTTTCTATGATTTTCTTGCCAATCCTGCTGTTTGCAAATATTGATCCAATTCCAAAAATTTCTTCATTCACATATACAAGAATTTCTAAGATTGAATGAAGAAACAAACGCTAACATCTGCTGGGAATAACTTTTCTATGGAAATAAAAGAAACACATTGTCAAAGGAGACTCTAAAAACAAAGAAAGGCAAAGCAAAGAATATTTCAATTTTAAAAGAAAAACAAAAGTGTTGCATTTTGTGTTGTTACTGGTTTCAGCCCTTCAAGACTGCAACTCCACATCATAAACTGTATCAATGAAAGATGGTTTCTTATTCATTTTATTATACAGCTGATTGATTCATTTTTTTTTTTTTTTTTTAACAATCCATTAACTCCCAGCAGGCCATCCAAAACCAGAAAATATTTTTAGATTTTAAGAATTTCTGGTGGTGGTGATGGTGGGATATAATAATTTATTGATACAAGTCTTACTAATTAACCCATAGCTGGGAAGAAGAATTGGATTCATACCTTACTCAAGAGTATTTGCATGTAAGTAAATATAACGAACCCAACCGGAATTGGAACTGTCTCCCATTAACAATTCCAAGCCATTATTCATTATATTTATCTGTACATCCAAGCTTACAGCACCTGTTATTCCCAAGCTGTCACCCATCTAGCTACTGACCAGGCTCAACTTTGCTTAACTTCGGTGATTATATGGGAACCAGTGTTACAATGTGATATGGCTGTAAACCTTTTATTATATGAGAGTGACAGACATGCT